>JACYXH010000494.1:160000-250000 GCA_026745465.1 Lota lota | reverse complement strand
ACTAAAGTCAGCTCACACACGCATACCATTGGATGATGGTATGTGTTCTTTCCCACCTAGCTCATACCATCATACCACCTTTCACCACGCCTGCTCGCCTGTGGATGATCAAACAAGAGCACACCTATCCCAGCGGCGCTGAGTTGAACGACGGGGGAAATATTCTGTCATGATCACTTAACAGCAGAAGCTGACAACAGACATGTTGAGAGGCCAGAAGGAACAAGCTTGTTCCCTCTTTCATCCGTCCCGTCTGGGATACTTATCGTGTGTTTGATAAATACGAATGGATGCATGTCGACTGTTTTGCAATCATGACAACCTACGCGAGGCTAACGGGATCATATCAGTGAGGTTGAAATACCATACCTCTGTGTTTTTACATATTTTGTGCATCAGTGTACAGATTGCTTGGTTTTATTACCTGTCAGCCAGACCTAATGAGTGAATCTTTCATGGCGTCTTTGTTTAAATGCGTGGGCGAAAGGCAAACTATTCTTACAGAAACACATGCTTGCGATGCACAATTTGAATCATAATAATATTAATGTTTGCTCTCAGCCTGCCACTGACTGAACTTTCATTTGTGAAATCAGCAATTTGCTGAATGCGCCTCAGTGAGACGTATTTTGGTATTCAGATGTACATGGAAGAGTCAAACAAACATGCGCCCCAATTCAACGCGCAGCAAATGATTACAATCAGAACATTAGGGCATGAGGACATTGTTGTATTGTTTTTTATCACAAATAAGTGTCCGATTTGGGTGGATGAAGGAAAAAAAGCTGTTGACAACTTGATTCATCCAGGGCTCGGGGGTAATAAAAATACTCGGGCATTTCATCGGAGAGGAAACCAGTTTTATACGGAGGCACAGCCAGGAGTGGTGGCCAAATACAGCCCCCCTGCTGGCCTTGTTTACTTGGACAGCGAATAGAAAGGGCTTATTGACCTTTCTCTTATAGTTGTATCGTGTTATTTCCAAAGGCTATGCGCAGCGCCTTTGGAAATGTCACAGCAGACATTTAAACTCCATCAGGTCTTGGTTGAAAATGCCCCTGCTAGACAACACACCTCGTGTGTGTGTGTGTGTGAGCTCTCAGCCTTTAATGGCGTGATGTTGGTTTTGGAGGTCTTTTCTTCACTGTTTCCCTAACCCTGTTTCTCTCCTCCCCTGCAGGGCAGCTCAGAAGCTGAACCTGTCCGCCAAGCGGAAGAAGCACCAGCCCCCCCTGCTCCACCCCCAGGAGCCCTCCATCTACTCCACCAACTTCAGCGGCATCCTGCAGGTGTCTCCGCCCCCCGCCCCCCCATGCCTGCTCCGCGCCGTCTCCAAGGTCAAAGAGAACCCCGGGATGGGCAAGGTGAGGGGTGACACGCGAGCGAGCGAGTGTGTGTGTGCATGCGTGAGTGCGTACGTGGGTGTTTGTGTGTGAGCGTGTGTGCGTGTTTGTGTGCGTACGTGCGTGCGTGCGTGCGTGTGTGTGTGTGTGTGCATGAATCAAGGGCGTGTGTGTGAGTGTCACGGTGTGTATAGTACATGTGGCACAAGCATCATCAGATTGATGGCGCACGCCTACGCCCGCACAGTCACACATCGCCAGACAGAGCAACACAAAGACACACACACACATACACACACGCATGTAGACAAAGTACAAACACTACCCTCATTTGAATTGGAGAACGCTGCATGGCGACGCGCCAGCCCACAGCCCAGTCCCCAGTCTGGTCCAGGCTGAAGAGATGGAGTCAGATAAGCCCGCTGGAATGTCATGAATTCACTCATTTTGTGGAACTTTCAGCGCTACGTGCTGAATAACCAGCGGTTCAGTTTAGCATAAAGGACGAGAGAAACACAATGTGGTTGAATGTGTTGACACGTGAGCATCAGGATTTACAATCAAGCTGCGTGTGTTATACATGCTATGGGCAGGGGTTGGAGGGAGGCGCTGAGTAAACATAGGGCTCTTCCGCTTGGCTTTATGGGGTATTGTTTATCTGGGCTGCGGCCCTGTATTTATAGAGCAGGAGAAGTCCCCTAACAAGAGGACGTCCCACCTGGATAGGAAGTCCTCGGTTCTGCTGCCAGAGAAACCAGACGGCTGCAAGTTTTGCCGCATACTGTAAATGTCCAATAGACAGACGGTCATCATAAAAGCTTCCTAGGGCTCACACCTGAGGATAGACTGTACATCTGGGAGAATATATTGCAAAAAATAAACATAGGAATACGATTTATGGCATCGTTCCAAGTGTTACTAGCTAGGATTAGGTCTCCAGTGCTTCATGCAATCAACGATTATCTTTAGAAACAGTTCCACGTTAGAAAAACCACAGCCAACACCATTTGCCATTTGCCAACATAGCTCTGACTGTGTTGGATTGTCTCCCACATGAAAACCGTTTGGTGGATTCTTGTTTTCCACTATCTGGGTCGGAGCCACTTTTGACCCAGACAGCGTTCCTTAGCCGATAGACATGCTACGGGCCGTGCAAATTCCCCACTAATGGATTTGGAGTGGTTCAAGAAACAAGGGAACGGGGACCCATTAACAGAGAGGTCGAAGGTGTGAAAAACGCTTCAGCCAATCCTCTTCCCGGATATCAAATCTCTGCCAACATAAACGCTACGCTTGCTAGCCCGCGAGCCCCACGTGCCATCAACAGAGATGCTCTGCGGGCCCTCAGTGTGGCTTGGTGTAGGTCCACTTTAAATGTCACAGCAAATGTAATTTCATCCACACGTGTACGTGTCAGTCATGCTAATTGTGCCCCCGGGGCGCACAGAGTTTGCGCTCGGTCGGCGTGATTCAGGCTACACCGCGGCGCCTGCACTGAGAAACGTAGGATTGCTGGCGAAACTGGATGGAAGTCGAGGTGTTGCAGCCTGCATTCTGTTGGTCATATTTAAACAGTCGTCTTGGGGAAAGACTAGATATTTCTGTGTGTGGGTGTAAAAAAAACATAGGGGAGGGAAGAGGAGAGGCTGAAAGAGAGGGAGGGGGGGAGAGAGAGAGAGAACCAGCCCTCTGTCAGAAAGAGAAGGGAGTTGGTTTCAATTGAAGCATGTTGGTTTTTTTCCATCCCTGGGAGCAGCAATGCCCAGTCAGAAATATAGTATTTTCAACCAAATGTTTTATAAAATAGCTTGCGTTATAATTTGTTAACAGATGGTATTGAATGCCTAGGCTATACTTGTAATATATAATAATTTAATAATAATAATAATATGTATGTGTATAAAAGGTAACCAGATCAGCTATGATTTATAAAGATGATTAGGAGACCACTGATAATATCATGCATTCTCATACTGTCATACATTCATGCAGAGCCCAGGAAATGGGGGTTGCTGTGTGTTTTTGTTAATATGATACAGGCATGATGCACTGTGACTGATAGCTTGTGGTCTTCTTGAGACTCTGGGCTAAGACCAGAATACCAATGGCCGATTATAACTGTGTTTGTGTCGACATAGATCTCCAGGCTCAAGCAGGGAGAGTTGGAAGGAGATAGAGAGATGGAAGGAGGGAGGGAGCGTGAGGGGGAGATAGAGGGAGGGAGGGACGAAGGGAGGGAGATGGAGGAGGGAGAGATTCAGGGAGGGAAAGAGAGAAGGAAGGGAAATAGAGGGAGGGAGGAAGCAATGGAGGAGGGGGAGATGGAGGGAGGGAGAGAGGCAGGGAAAGAGAGAAGGAAGGAGGGAGGGAGGGAGGGTGGGGGAGATGGAGGTTGTGTGAGTAGGAGGGATAAGAGGGGGCCCATATGCTCTTGCATTCCCATGCTGGTATAGGTCGCCCCTGGTCCAGAAAAAACAGCCTGCTGCATGGATTATCCTGCAGCACGGTGCGATAGAGACACACCTACCTCCATTTCACACATTTACCACCACGGATTCCAGTCCCAGCTTAGTAGTCCTTTGCTGACACCATTATGCTTTTGTATTGACCCAGCTGGATCACCGGTCAATGGAGGGCTGTACGTTTCCATGGCAACTGCAGCCATCAGTCACCCCTCTGGCACGTTGTGTAGGACAGGATATTAACATGTAATGCGGAGCCATTCTTCTCATGGTCCATTTTCTTTTTCTTATATTCCTCTTCCTCTGCTTTGGTATATAGAAGCATTGTTATTCCATTCATATATTAGAAATATTCAAAATGATTGATTTCAATTATTATTATTAGTAGTAGTAGAATCACATTAGTAGCAGTAGTATTATCAGTATAATATAGTATACAACAATAATATAATAATAATATAGTAATACTGATATAATATACCATAATATACCATCATCATCGTCATCATCATTGTCCTCATAAGTCTGCGTATCTGACAGCACATGCCCCCCCCCTCCCTGTGTCTCCAGGTGAAAGTGACGATGATGATGATGATCATCATCATCATGGTCATCATCATCATCATCGTCCTCATAAGTCTGCGTATCTGACAGCACGTGCCGTGTCTCCAGGTGAAAGTGACGATGATGATGATGATCATCATCATCATCGTCCTCATAAGTCTGCGTATCTGACAGCACGTGCCTCCCCCCCCCCCCGTGTCTCCAGGTGAAAGTGATGATGCGGATCTGCCCGTCCCTGGAGGCGGGCGACTCCGGGTCCGAGTCCCAGTCCTTCCTGAAGGTGGACAGCAGGAAGAAGCAGCTGACCCTCTACGACCCGGCCTCCAGCCCCCACTCCCTCTCCAGCCACCGCCGGGCCGCCACTGTGGCCGTGCCGAAGATATTCGCCTTTGACGCGGTGTTCACCCAGGACGCCTCTCAAGTACGGCGCCGTGTGTTTTCCTCCCATTCATCGCCACACGGACACATTCACGCACGCCACGGGGGTGTATACGTTCTCACACGATAGGGCTATATTTATATGTGATCTTACACTTACGTAGGCTCATGGGCAGGGCAGCAGGGCGTTAATCTCAGAAGGGCAGAGGGGTGTCTGGCCACGGTGAGGTCGAGCCCACGGGGCTTAGAGGAAGAACATGGCGCTCTTGGAATAGGAGGCGGTTGCATTTTTCCCAGTGAGGGCCTAACAGCTGGGCTTTCAAGTCATGGGAGCGACAGTGCATTGATACCAGTTATAGCTAGCACACGTAGGGACTGGCTAACCTTAATCCTTCCGTTGATTCAGACAAGCCATGTGTAGTAGGATCCAAAACTATTAGTAGGTAGTTGTTTTAGAAGAGCAATGGATGTTGACTGTTGCTTCGTTCGGTCGTGGCTGCTTGGTTGCACACCAAAGATATTTGAGATGATGTGCTTCATAAATCCCAAAGATAAGTATGAGAACAAACATGTACGTACTATAGGATAGGTATGTCTTGAGTAAAACAAAGAGTGGACAGAATACTTGTTAATAAGGCTATCCAACTCTGGTCCGATGAGTGCACCAGAATCTCCACAATCGTCCAGCTTTCATCAGCTGTTTCACATTTACATGTAATCATTTTGCAGACTTCGCTTTCATCCAAAGCAAAGGGAGGCTGAAAACAATCAAGGCATCCAATCAAAATACGAGCCGCTAAAATAAAACCCAAGAGCTGCACAACCCACATTTAAAAAACAACCGGCCTAGAGCGCAGCAGAGTTCAGATATTGCGTGAGACTCCAGTAAGTCTCTGCTGGCTTCGTTCCTCGGCGCTGCCAGAAGCCCAGGCCCTTGGCTGCTAGCTGGAGCCACAGGGAGAGCACCGCTGATGGCTAACCGCTAGCCGTTGGGCACTAAGAGGCCTTGTTTGCTGTGTGATGTATGGGAGGAGGAGACCACCGCTGCACAAACCCTGGCCCCCCAGAGGAACCCTGCGCTCTAACAGATTGCAAAATATGAGCTGCACGTTGCAACACACAAGATCACACATACACACACACACACAAATACATGCTATCACACACAAACACACACTATCACATGCACGCACAAAAAACGTAATGAAAATTCCTATCTGTGTTTGCCTATCTTCAAATATGATTATCAACTACAGCAAATATTTTGTTTGTGAAAATGAACCATTTAAGTAGACAGTGTCGATTCATGATGTCAAATCCGTGAAAGCCTACATTATCTACTGTCTTCAGTTGTAGCTGTCGTTAATCAAGCATAGCAAATACTTTATTCGTGGTGCCTACGCTAAGGGGAGCCTTGTCACTAAAGGTAGATGGAGTGTAAAGCGATCCGTGTGTGTGTGTGTGTGTCCTCAGGTGGAGGTGTGCTCTGGAACCGTGGCCGAGGTGCTCCAGTCGGTGGTGAACGGTGCCGACGGCTGCATCTTCTGCTTCGGCCACGTCAAGCTGGGTAGGCCCCCCCCCCCCCTGCCCCACTCCAAGATTACAGCCCGGTCTTTGTGTTAGCCAAAGAAAACTCTCGGTAGCCTTTGTTAGCGTCACCCAATGTCCACAGTTGGCTTAGTAGTGGTGGCCACTGGTGTGTGTCAAAAGAAAGCAACATAGATGGTGGTGGTGAGCTGTGTGTGTGTGTGTGTGTGTGTGTGTGTGTGTGTGTGTGTGTGTGTGTGTGTGTGTGTGTGTGAATCGTGAAACAAGCCTTCAGGGCTTAGGTCGGTAATTAAAGCGGTAGTCATTGACCTGGCCTCTAACCGTGGCAGCTAGTTCTCCTGCTGCTGTTGCCATTGGCTGTAATTCCTCACAGTTTGACAGCTTGCCGGTGCGTTTTATTCTGCCCTTTGATTTTCTTTTACTGCGTGCTTTAAAATTCTTACTTCATCATGTTTTTTCAAATCTTTGTAAAAATGCATTTTTGCTTGTGATACTACTCCCACCGACCCCCGCCCCCCCTTCCCTTCCCTTGGAGAAGGAAGTGAACAGACATGTGTTGCTTCCCAGCGCTCAGAACACCAACAGTGAGACTAGTCATGTCCTCCTCTGCCGACTCCCCAGGCAAGACGTACACCATGATGGGCAAAGACGGCTCGGCGCAGAGCCTGGGCGTGGTGCCCTGCGCCATCTCCTGGCTGTTCAAGCTGATCGCCGAGCGCAGGGAGAAGACGGCCACGCGCTTCTCGGTGCGCGTGTCCGCCGTGGAGATCTCCGGGAAGGACGAGGAGCTGAAGGACCTGCTCTCCGAGGTGTCCGCCGCGGGCAGCGTGCAGGACGGCCAGACCCCCGGGATCAACCTGAGCGAGGACCCCATCTGTGGCACTCAGGTGAGGAAGAAGAAGGAGGGCCGTGGGCCGTGCCTCCGTTGATTCATTGATCTCTCATGGACTCCTCACCTCGCTCTCCTTCTCTCTCCCTTTCTCTCCCTCTCCCTCTCCCTCTCCCTCTCTCCTTCTCTCTCTCTCCCTCTCCCTCTCTCTCCCTCTCTCTCTCTCTTTGTCTCACTTTCCCTCTCTCTCCTTCTCTCCCTCTCCCTCCCTCTCTCTCTCCTTATCTCTCTCCCTCTCTCTCTCCTCTCTCTCCCTCTCCCTCTCCCTCTCCCTCTCCCTCTCCCTCTCTCCTTCTCTCTCTCTCCCTCTCTCTCCCTCTCTCTCTCTCTTTGTCTCACTTTCCCTCTCTCTCCTTCTCTCCCTCTCCCTCCCTCTCTCTCTCCTTATCTCTCTCCCTCTCTCTCTCCTCTCTCTCCCTCTCTCTCTCCTTATCTCTCTCCCTCTCCCTCTCTCTCTCCTTCCCTCTCTTCCCCTCTCTCTCTCTGTATTGTCTATGTATTAGTGTGTCTGCCTATTGATCCAATTCACACCGCGGTCTATCGTCCTGCCCACAAAATCTTTGCCTTTCGCCTTTGTGTTTGTTTTTCATCTTCCCACAATTCATTCGAGTCCGTCTAGAGCTCTGCGTCTACCTGCCGCTGTAATCCTTTGCTTTGTATTTTCCACCCAACGTTATCCCTGGTATTGATGGCTCCCTCTGCAGCTTCACTCTGATGATTACTGTTAGAATCCATCAGCATTTACTACCCTTGTGTTGGTGCTGGCCCCTCACAAACACAATAGCTGTAGGTATTTTTGAGGGGGTATTTCTGAGGGGGGTTGGGGGGGGGGGGGTGCAGGAGTGCCGGGTTTTGAAGGAGCTGGCAGGTGTTGCCGTCAGATGTTGTTTTTTGGGGGTGGACTGGTACTTCAAAGACGGCTGGGCTCCTCTGAAGCTCTTTGCTCTGTCTTTGCCGTCTCTTTTGCAGCCACATGTGGGGCACCCTCTTCCAATCCTCCCCCATCTCCCGCTATGTCTCTCTCCTTCACCTCCACCTTCTACCTCCTCTCTCTCTCATTCCCCAGCCCCCCCTCCACACTTTCCTCTTTGTTGTCTGCCACCTCCATCCTCTCCATCCAGCGGTGATGGACGTGCCCCGGCCTACTGCTCCCCATCACCCCTTCCTAATCCCCCTCCCAGCGTGCATATCTGTTGCTTTTCATTGCCCACGAGACCCACTATAATGGGCAAGAAACGTGTGGCTGGCTCCAATTAACCAGCTCCCACAGCTCTCAAGCCTTCCTCCTCTGTATCCTACTCATCCTCACGTCTTCCTAATCCAATGCTGGCCGCGTCTCACACACGCTCACCGTGAGGATTTTCCTTGTCTTGCTCCGTCCCCCCCCCCCTCCGTCCCCCTCCCCCCCCCCCCCCCCCCCCACCCCCCACCCCACCCCACCCCCCACCCCACCCCACCCCCCACCCCCCCACCCCTCCCCAACAGCTCCAGAACCAGAGCGAGCTGCGCGCCCCCACGGCCGAGAAGGCTGCCTTCCTCCTGGACGCGGCCATCGAAGCGCGCAGCACCAACCGGGCCGACGCAGGCGAGGAGGAGCGCCGCAACTCCCACATGCTGTTCACGCTGCACGTGTACCAGTACCGCGTGGAGAAGAGCGGCAAGGGAGGCAGTGAGTACAGCGTCAGCTCCGTGCGATGCGGCCGTCTGAAGTCCTCTTGTGTGGTCCGGAAAGCGGAGAGAGCCGACCCAGCCCGGCCGTTACCTTTAGTAGAAGCGCCCTCCTTGGAGGGCCTTGCAGAGATGGCTTCCTGTGGAAGCACGGGAACGAACTGCCTGCCGCGACTGCAGACTGTCCACTTGGCGTCTTCTTTTATGTCATTTGCGTCAGGACCCCGATTTGTCCTTGTACGTTGTAAACGTTGATTTATCAGTCCCCTAAATTAGGATTTTCAACACCGCTCACTCCACGGCACTCTATGTACTCTCTGTACAGCATACATCGATGTACGTGTGTTAGACTTAATAACAATAATAAGACTTGATGATGAATACAAGAGAGTGCTCTGTAATCAGTTAATTATAGATCTAATCCACTAGATAATCAGAAGCACTCTCAGTGAAGTTGGCTATTAACACTTATTTGGTGTAATGGATTGTGTTTCAGCATGAATTCCTCCATCAGCGAGTTCTTATTATTGCTGTTGATGTGTGACCTACCTCTTGTGCCCACGATAATCGTAAAGTTATTTAGTGGAGGCAAGACAGCATAAGTATAAATAAAATAAACAACTCTCAGGTCTCCATGTTTATGGGTTCTGGCCTATGCAAGACGAAAAGAAAAACAGTTGGCGCTCATGCGTTGCACTTCTGCCTAGAATAAATAAGTGTGTGAATCAGTCAATTTCCAAGTCATGCCTACGTGAGCTTAATGGTTTTCTCCTCTTGCTGCATAACCCTAGAACTCATTGTTTTCTTACAAATCATGTGGAACAACACATTAGTCACATTTGTAGCACAACAAAGTGTAGCTACACATTTATTTTCTTAACCTTTTAGCCCCTTTAGTCTTTTAGACTCAATCATCAGACTTCACCTGCTGTGACAGCAGTGTATTATGACTTCCATCCCAGTGATTTCCCCATCTTCTAGTGATGATACGATTGCTTTGTGAGCGCTCCCTATTTAAATGATGTAGGAGGCTCCTACCTCTTCCTTCCACTCCTATGGATGAGCTGGTCCACTACAAGACTGGCCCACTCACCCATACGTCGGGCACACCTAAACAAGGTTGTTTCACCTCCCCTCGGCCACCCCAAGCTGCAGCCGTCCCACTGCGCTGTACGCTGACCTGTGTCTGCGCACAGTGCAGTGGGAGTGTCCGCACCAAGGTCACGACCTCACCTGCTCTTCCCTCTGTCTGCTGCCTCAGTGTCGGGTGGGCGGAGCCGGCTGCACCTCATAGACCTGGGGAGCTGCGAGAAGGACCTGAGCAAGAGCCGGGACGGCGGGGGAGGCCTGTGTCTGTCTCTCAACGCGCTGGGAAATGTCATCATGGCTCTGGCCAACGGAGCCAAGCATGTTCCTTATAGGTACGAAAACCAATATCCTCTCAAACCAGGGCTTTTTTTCAGTCTGTTTTTCGTTATCTAGATTTATCTGGAATGCCGCAGCCCATGCCTTGTTGGAGAGGAGGTCTACCTTCCACTAACGCATTTTGAAGGCTGTTTAACGTTATATTTAGCAACTAAACGAGTGGGCCCTTGGGTTTTTGGTCATGACTTTGTAGCACTGAAGCATTGCTTGACTGATCATGATATGGTGTGAACACCAATCCAGGGACAGCAAGCTGACCATGCTGCTCCGGGAGTCCCTGGGGAATATCAACTGCAGAACCACCATGATCGCTCACATCTCGGACTCCCCTGCCCACTACGCTGACTCCCTCAACACCATCCAGCTGGCCTCCCGCATTCACCGCATGCGGAAGAAGAAGACCAAGGTATGCGGGGGGAAACGAATAAACTCAGAGCGAACATGTTACTCTGCGCAGTGGGATGCTGCAGCGCACTTTCAGTTTCCATGGAAAATGCTTGAAACACATGTTCTTGGGAACGCAATACAATCTTTACTTCAATGTGAGCAAGAAGCTATGCTGTAATAATCCGGCCTTTCTTTTCAGTTAAATATCCAATGCAGAGTTATAATTGTATGTTATTAATGTTGCTGTAACCGCACAAAGAGAAATCAATACATGAATTATATTGACTGACATTGTACGCTTCAATGTCTCCTTCCTCTGTATCTCTGAGCTCATTATTGTATGAATGTATGCTTCTGCAAATGAAAGTTTATTAGCCCTATAATTCAGGGCTAGTTTTTATTTCTCCAGCCGCTCCTCAACAGCTAATCATGTAATCAATACTTCCTGCCTAAGGATCTGTGTAATGTATTCCTCAGATTAGGGAAATATAGGCTTCAGATAATTAGGTGGAATGACAGCATGTATTTATTTAGCATGGGTCGGATGCAGTATTATAATGAAGTTCACACACAGTGTAATACGTATTATTGACATTCATTCCTGTATGGCTATTGACGTGCACTTTTACCCTTTCTGAATATATAGAGCGGTTCAATTTCAGAGAAACTTATATTTATTTTGTAATTGATTAGTCCTAAATCCAACAAGCGATTGTGATAAATATTAATTGGAAAATGATAGGCACATTTTTGTTAATGTAATACACCCTAGCCACCCACACACATGCATACAAATAGTGAGATCCCTTCTATTCTCTGCTTTGCAGTATGCATCCAGTTCCTCCGGTGGGGAGAGTTCCTGTGAGGAGGGCAGGATCCGCCGGCCTCCCCATCTCAGACCCTTCCACCCCCGGACAGTGGCTCTGGACCCAGACCTTCCCTCCTTTCTCAGTGACCAGGAATATTCCTCCAGCAGCGAGCAGTCCTGCGACACAGTGATTTACGTGGGGCCTGGAGGAGCTGCCATCTCAGACCGGGAGCTCAGTGACAACGAAGGTCCCCCTGCCTTTGTTCCAATCATTCCCTCTCTAAACAGAAGGAGGTCCACGAAAGACGGCCCTCTGGACAGAGACCACTTTTTCAAATGCAACACATTTGCAGAATTACAGGAGAGGCTAGAGTGCATCGATGGCAGTGAAGAGCCCACTGCTTTTGTCGGGGAAGGCAAGGGAAACCAGGGCAGCCCCAAGATGGACAAGCCTAAGGATGGTCCAGGGAACAGTCCCTTGAAGATTATCGCTAATGATTCCTCTCAAGAGAGCATCTCACCCAGACCATCTCCTAAGTCTGTGGCCACTCCGTCAGTCAGCAACCCTGAGCCTAAATCTAAACTGGACAATGCCCAAAGGCAATGCATACCTGTGGAAAGGGTGCCATCTGACAGTTTTCAGAGTATGTGTAGGACTAGTGCTGATGGTGAGAAGATCTTGTTGTCTGGAAATCAACCCAGCCCAAGCAAACAGGGTGGCGCTGCAGCTGCTGTCTCAGAGCCTGTAGTGAGGGAGAAAGTGTTCTTCAATAAGAAGCCCCTGCCAAAGCCAGCTCCACCCCCTCCCCAGAAAAATGACCACCGAGACAATGAGGAGCGCTGCAGCACCAGAATGCCTCCTGTTGGAATGAGCTATCAAGCTGGGAAAAGGGGGGATTCCTTCACCTCCCACATGGTCAGGGCGCCATTGGAGGTGTGCCAGATGCGGCCCACCCTGAGAGAGGCGTGTTTGGATCGAGACATTCTTAGAGCCACGGTCACCCTCCAACAGCCGGTGGAGCTGAACGGAGAAGATGAGCTGGTGTTCACCGTGGTGGAGGAGCTGGCCATAGGCAGTATTGTAGATAGGGGCCGGCCCTCCAGCATCATCAGCTTTAACAGCGATTGTTCCCTGCAGGCCCTGGCCTCTGGCTCCCGGCCTGTCAGCATCATCAGCAGCATCAACGATGAGTTTGATGCGTACACATCGGCCGCCGGAGGGTCAGAGGTTAACATGGAGCCGGTTTCACCATACCAGGAGGAGACTATAGTGTGCATGGCTAGCAGGGGCTCGTCCATCAGTTCCTGGCTGAGTGAGGTTAGCGTATGCACAGTGGAGAGCGAAGGCGCTCACTCAACTGATGTCTTTCTACCACAGGCCAAGCATGTGGGACCTGAGGGGACCTTTTACCTAGACTCTCTTGGTATGTTCCATTGTGAGCCATCCCCCAGAGATGCCAAGAGCTCCTTCAACGACAGTGGCTGTAGTTTCTCTGACATTGACAGTGACAGCACAGCGTCGGGCAAATTATCCCTGACAAAGTGTCCCCCAACTCCTCAGTCGGCTAAAGGGTCACCGAAGTTCACGTCTAAAATAACTAAAGCTCAATCTCTTAGTTCCTCTGAACCCCCACAAGGTCCCTCTACAGTCCACTCCAGTCTTCCCAGGAAAATTAAACCTACCTCATCCATTTCCCATAATAGCAGTAGCCAAAGTAGTAGTAGGGAGGCTCTGGGTAAGGACACCAGGCAAGAGAACCCTTGGCATCGCATGGACAACCACTCAGAACCCCAATTATCTGAGCCCACTATCACCAGCAGGTTCATCAAAAACCCAGTGAGTGGCATCCCGTCCCGCAAAACACCTGTCAGCAGCAACAGCGTACCTCGTCCGCCCAAGGTCCAGAGTTCAACCTCATCCCAAAGGGTGGTCGATGGCTGTGAGAAGTTGGCCAGTAGGAAAACCGAAACCCCAAGCAAAATGCCTCTGCTCAGGCGAGGTGCCACCACCTTGGGGACTGTGCCTGTCATCCATGCCTCAACAGAGTCCAAGGGGAAACAGGATGTCACTGGATCTACCAGTAGCCTAAAGTATTCCTCTCTCGGGAAACATAGCAAGGCAAACACACAGAAAGCCAGCGCCCTCCCGAAGCCTGGTGGCACTTCACCTCCTCCCCCTCCAGTGCGAAAGTCCAGTCTTGACCAGAAGAACAAGACTCTGCTACCCCAAAGTGCCTTAAGGTTAGCTTATGGGGAGGCAGGGATGACCTCGTCATTGCGGTCAGTGGTCTCGGAGGATGAGCTGGAGGTCCGCTGCAGGGGAGACATCAACAGCTTCAAAACCTCCAGTCTGAAGTCTGACCTCTCCACCGCCAAAATTACCTCAAGCCTGAAGGCCAGAGGCCCCAGAGGAGACAGCGGGCTTCATTACGGCAGTCACATGTCTCTAGAGAGGTGTGACAACCTGTCCCCATCAGGTTCAAGACCTGCTCTCAGTAGGGAAAACAGTGGGGCCAGTTTGGGAAGCAGCAGCAGTAGTAAGTCCAGCAGGTCTATTCCACGCTTTGGGATTCCCAGCTCATCAAGTTCTCCCATCGCTACCTCCCCACCCTCTCCATGCGGAAGCCCCGGAGGAATTGGTAAACCCGGGCAGGCGAAAGCAAGCGTTAACCCCAGGACGTTAGGAGTGACGAATGTAAATAAGGCGCGCTCACTGTCTGCTAGCAATTCTAAAGGTCTAAGCTCCTCGACCAAGTCATTAGCACAACCAGTGACCAAAAGTGCCAATGCTAACCTTCCTCCATCCGGAAGGACGTCGGCCACCAGGACCACCACTGCTGCGGTCAGTAGCAAGCCTGGAAGGGGCACCATCATGGGCACCAAGCAGGCTATAAGGGCCGCCAACAGCCGGGTGAGCGAGTTGGCGTCGAGCACCGCATCGGGCAAGCACGTCCGAGCGTCGGGAGACTCGGACAGTGGGAACGACAGCGGGGTTAACGTCGGGGACGAAAAGTCCCCCACCGCCATGCTGCCCTCCCCTTACAGTAAGATCACGGCCCCCAGGAGGCCCCAGCGCTACAGCAGCGGTCATGGCAGCGATAACAGCAGTGTGCTGAGTGGGGAGCTCCCGCCGGCCATGGGCCGCACCGCCCTCTTCTACCACAGCGGCGGCAGCAGCGGCTACGAGAGCATGATCCGCGACAGTGAGGCCACAGGCAGCGCCTCGTCGGCCCTCGACTCGATGAGCGAGAGTGGAATGTCGTCGGGCAGAATGAGGAGCTCCAAGCCCCCCAAGAAAAGATCTAACGGTGAGGAAGCAACCTGTAGGATTTTGTTTGAATCTATATGTCTATGTGTGCATTGATGTATATATCTAGGACCTATATTATCTGATGGCACACTTTAATATGCAGCAATGTCTATGGGTTATTCTTGAGTAGATCAAAATGAGTAGACCCATTGCTGCTGCACTGAACACATTCATCCATTCTCATAGGAAATACGCCAGACACAGGTGCTGAATTACTTTATTTTAACTTATTTCTATTCATCAGGATATGCACTGAAATTGTATTCTGCATATTTTGATCAAATAGAATGACTTGAATATAGAGTGTTGGTTTCAGCGCAAGATTTTGTCTGCAGGAAACCCACCTTTTGAATTTGTTTATACTGTGGAGCTAGAGAATCAGGAGTCATGAAGCCCTTATAAATATGTAATCGACATAACACAGCAGGCCCGCCTAAAGCCTCATACGACTCTCAACATCTCAGAGCGAGCCTCATGCATATTTACACACAGTGGCCAGCAAATACCATTATTGTATTTCGGCTCTATAACTGTGTCTGCTGTGCTTGGTTCCTGTAGGCTTCCAAAGGAGACGGCTTATCCCAGCGCCTATGCCAGACACATCTTCCCTGGGGAAGAAGGCTGGCACGGCGGGCCAGTGGGTGGACCTGCCCCCTATGTCCGGGCCGCTGAAGGAACCCTTTGAGATTAAGGTGTATGAGATCGACGACGTGGAAAGACTCCAAAGACGGAGACAGGAGGAAATAGCAGAGGTGAGCAGAGGGGACGGTTTTGGCTTGTTCTCCGTGCGTGACCAGGGGCATCAAATGTCTGAAGTTATTTTAGATCTCATGAAGCACTATCTAAGGATTTAACACATCCTATTGCAATGCAGAGCCATGGCGACGCTTTACATGTGTGACATTGATTCCATACGTGCTCCACATGCGACACGAGGACTTACATTGTGGGAAAGTCTTCGCTGACTCCTTCCCAGAAACTTATTAAAGTACAAGACTGGAAAAATGTGTCTCAGACGTCTGACCTTAAGTCTGCCTGGTAGCAAATCCTAGAGTTAGTGTCTGGGACCAGACCTCAAGGCTTGGGATTCTGCCAGAGCTTCCCAGGAATGTGGAAAGATCAGCAGGCAATTACTGTCTGGGTCTAATTGGGATTGAAACACTGTGTCGCGGTGGCTGGCGATCACTGGTGGTTACAGATGGGGAACAGAAGTGTGAGAGAAACGATGGCAAAGTTTAGTGGTCAAGAAAGAAATGTTTGATGAATGCACGTCTGCCACTGCCACCAACCCCTATTAGCCCATCAGCAGAGCTCGTATCTGGCCGCTTGGCTCTTTATGGCGTGCTCCTCTCCAGTGGGCCATTAACTGCTCCCGCAAGTCAGGCAGTGAGAGAAGGACTTGTTAAGAGGACATATTAAAACCCCTGGATCGTCGTTTGATTCACTCTCAATTAGCTAATGATGATTTACCATGTCCTTACCAGCCATCCCTGTTTGACTGGCACAAAAAAGGCACAGCTTTAGCCTAGACCTTCTCATCGTCACAAAACTAGTGATAGAATCGTGTGCAAATACATTTTAGTGTGTGTATATTCATACATGGTACATTCATGCTGTTCATAATCTCCTTGTCAATGTTTATTTTGTAATGTGCAAATCGGATGAAAATCCGAAATCAATTTGTTTCTTCTCTCTTTCAGCAACCATTTCAGGATGTTGAAAAGGTAAGCATTACATTATTATGATTTTATTTTCATTTGTCATACTATACATTTCTAGGTCCATTTATTGTCCTCCAACGTATTGGGCTTTAGTTAATAAAATTATGTTAAGGGAACAAGGAAATACTAAATCAATATGTTAGGCATGTCCATCTCAATCCACCTCCAGCATCTCATCGTGCATGTGTTCCCCCTTCAGGGCCTGCACTATTTCAACAGTAAGCTGAAGGTGCTGGAGAGAAGGCAGCAGCAGGTGAAGGAGCTTCGGGTGAAACACGAGGCATTGTGGGAGGAGCTGGAGGACACCAAAGCTAGGCTGATGATGGACCCCAGGAAATGGATCGGAGAGTGTAAGTAACTCCTTCTTTCGATCATGGGTACATAATTATGCTGACCACATGTTGTGTGTATTAGGAGATTTGAATGAAGTACAAGCATCTGACTGAAAAGCCTTCATGCCTTTTGCATTTGACAGTCGAGGTGGACCAGGATCTGGACAAAGAATCCACAGATTACCTGGAGGCCTTAGTGGAGGCGACAGAAGAGCTGGAATTCTGCGTCAACCTATGCAAGTCCCGTGTGATGATGGTGACGTGCTTCGACATCAGCACGCCGGCGGCGGCGGTCGTACGAGAAGGACCCTGTGAAGTACAAGTGTAAGGAGCGGAGAGGAAGGAGGAGAAGAAGGAGGTATAGAGGATCCAGGAAGTGAGGAAGGATGAAGAAATGTAGCAGCCAGTGAATAGATACTTACTGGAATGAAAAGAACGCTTTGAAGGGCAACACCCCCATTCCCCTGAAGAGAGCAAAGATGAAATCAGCGTGTGAGTCTTTGCATGGAAGCAGAGATAATTTCAACCACTTAGCTGCAGTGCCTCGTTTTCTATAATGCGTTGTAAATGGAGAGAAACGTGTGCACAAATGCTGTTGTCCGCATGGCAAACGAGTGGCCATCATTTACCCAAAAGTCAATGAACAACAAACCAGAAGTGCCTTCTTTACTTGTCTTGGTGTGAGTCTTTTTTTTATTTTTTATGGGGGCCGGTATCCTGATTAGTATATCTAACTCTGATCATATGCCTTTTAAAAACAAAAAGGTTTTTATATTGCATTGTATAGTGTATTTATATGATTATGTGGTGTGTACAAATTCATTTTTAGGTAAAGAAAATCAAAAAAGAAGAAAAAAAGAGAGCAATACCTTAATGCTATTGCTCTCTGCCTTTTCTCATGTTTCAAACCTCAGTCAGCATTTTTTCCATGTCCATCCAGCCTCTTGCGCCTTATGTTATCTCTCTGGTTCTATAGTTTTCTAGCCTTTTTTTCTAGACCGGTCTGGGTTATATTTTCAATGACTACAGTTGCTGTTGATTAGTCATCCACTGCCAGCTGGGCTGGGGATGCTCGCGAGGATTGAGTGAATGTGTTCTCCCCTCCAGTGGCCTTGATCGAATGGGTCTCCGTGGACGCACTTAGCTAAAGCAGCAGTTAGGTGGCGGGGGTCACTCAGGCATGGGTCGGCCATGTTTTCTTCCTAACTGATAGTGTGGGAATAAACCAAAACAATCAGTCTTAGTTGGTTGTTAAACGTGATTTAACTGTCCACTTTGCTGCCACACTTTCCAGTTAGAGGAAACAAGAACGCTAGTGTTGGCAACCTAACCTTGATGATAGGAATTCATTTACACTCACAGCAGTGCTCGTAAGCATGCCCAGTTGTATCGCTAACTGATTTTGGACCGGGTTCTGCTTTGACTATATTCACAATACAAGGGACATTGATTAGCTGCATCTGCTGGGCCTTTTTGTAGTGTTCTCTCTGGAGCGGTGCCGAATCTTTGGTTCTATGCATACCATTATATTCACTCTTAACTACTTAAGAACCTCAACGGGAATATGTAGACAGCAGTGTGTCATGGCCTATTACCCCCTCTGAGCGTGAGCAGAAGCACACCAACTTGCAAGTTTCGTCCTCCCAATTATTTTCTTTCTCATGGCAGTTTTAACAGTGTTCAGTGTCTCAATCAAAGACTCCAAACAATGTGTCGAAGGAGATTGCTGTAAAATGATGCAATGTGACATTACAAACGATTGCGATGGTCGAGGTTTAGCAGAGCTCAATCATGATATCGGCTCTTTGCAGCTGCTAGAATTTGCCAGTTTTTACTCCAAATGGATGATGATGAATGATACAATTAAAAAGGATGCTGTGGAATTCGGGTATTTAGAATAAAAAAAATGATTTTATTGTATTTGGATGGGTACAAATTTCTAAAACTATGACAGTTGCGTTTATTTTCCTTTTCTTTCCTTTACTTTGTAATACCTTCTCAGGCCCTCTTTGAAGATGCTGCTTGGGATTTTTTAATCATTTTTAATACTGTTGTACTCCAATTTTACCATTCTAATTTTTGTATAATAACCTCTGTTTTCACTATTGTAGGGTAAAGCTCATAAATGAAATTACTATTATCCAACAGAGACCTTTTTTTCCAAGAAATTATTGTATGTAAGGTCATATTTCATATCGATACCCATATTTTCAAATATCATTGGTTTTCTATAGGATTTTTCAAATCCTGTGTATAAATGTATGATATGGCAGCTTGTGTTTTACTTTTACAGTACCTGTGAATAAAATGTCTCTTCTTAACGATAACACAAAGCGTGATATTTTTTGTCTGCCTATTTGAAAGATAAATAAGTGTGTGTGTCAGAGCTAAGGGATTGTTGTGATTAGAGCAAATGACTTGAGGGCTCTGATATCATCAGCCCTCAGAACGTTTACTGGAGTGGACCTCCGTCAGACATATTTGTCATGTATACCATAAAAGTAGAGCCACACAATGATTTTCACACAGTTGTCACATTTAGACCTTCGGGCTGACTATAGGAAATTGGAAAAGCAGCAGGCATATATGTCTCGTTCTAGGTCAAGGTTAGCTTGTTTTGCCCACTCTTATTGGAAGCACAGAGTTATGGTCAGAACGAAATTACTTCGATCTTTCAAGGGAGAGCCTTCTCCTTCCGAAGTAGAGATGGTTTAATCAAGAAAACTTCTTACCTCCTCCGGTTCTTCATTTTGTTGAAAATATTTTTTGGTTTTCTCGTATTTCTAATATGATATAACTGCAGTCAATGTAATGTAACAGGACGTGGAACTAAAACTACATCTAATCATTCTTAATATTAATCTTACTAAATATATATCTTCACCAAGGGGCTTGGTTATTAGCAAATGCTCCAAAGATAAACTGGCTGTTGGCAGATCTGGAACCAGTTTATTAACGCCACCTAAATGTGTTCTCAATCACAAAAGCCACACATAAGCATATCCAAAGTCTATCCAACAAATGTGTGTGTGTTTTCCAAACTCATTAAATGTCATGCAAAGCAACCCAGCGGGCATCATATTGGAATTAGTATTCTCAGAGTCTTTCACGTTTAGAGGTTTGGCACACACACCGTAATTGCCCACGTGACAAGTCACCAAAGATCCCTGGCAGCTCTGATGGCTCCTCACGGTTCCTCATGGTTCCTCACGGTTCCTCACGGCTCCTCACGGCTCCTCACGGTTCCTCACGGCTCCTCACGGCTCCTCACGGTTCCTCACGGCTCCTCACGGCTCCTCACGGCTCCTCACGGCTCCTCACGGCTCTTCACGGTTCCTCACGGCTCCTCACGGCTCCTCACGGTTCCCCGGCAGGATGGATGTCGGGGCTCGGGATGGAGGGCCGCGGGCCGGTTGGCTGCGGAGTGTGAGTGTGTATACAGGTCTGCTAGCCCACCGGTCTGCTCCATCTTGTGGCAGATCTCATTGCCTCGGGGCTTCCGTCCTATTAGCAGGAAGCCTGCTGTTGGTGGAGAATAGCAATGAGTTCAGGGGGGAGAGAAAGTCACACTCCCCCATGCAGCCATTCTCCCAACGCCCACCACCCTCCTCCCTTTTCCTGCCTTGGAACTTTCCTCAGCGTTAGTACTTATGTTCCTTTACTCTATTAGCACACTGCCAACCTCTCAGGATTGATTGTTTTCCTGCGTTTCACAAACACAATCTAATTGAACAGCTGTCATCACCCAGCGATTCTGCTTCAACACGAATCCAAATAGATTGAATATGCATCCTGTACTTTCTCTTGTTTCTTTTTCCTTTCCATTCTGCTTCAGTTGGACTCGTATACCACTGGAACACATACTACGTTTCCTGCTCTCCGCATGGTTTCACTTGTCATTGGCTGCCGTCACGCAGATATACAGTGTATAGGTAGCAGTGCCAGGAATAATCTATGGGCCCCTTCCTTGAATCACCGTTGCCATTGTAAAGTAGTTGTGCATCTCTGGGTTCACCGCTCTGCAGAATCTACTCTGTCTTCACCAAGCGTGCTCTTTTTTTTAAAACACCATAAAGCTGACCAAATGCTGCTACTTATTTGTAGTAATTAAAACTAGAAGAGAAGCTATGTGAGAAGCTATGTGGGATGTAAGGCCCACATATGTCTCTATGTTGTCTCAGCAGCCCTGCTTTAGGGGGCTGTAACTATCGACATTTCCTCCCACAAACTGGATTGCATTAGTGGAGGTTTTGCACAGCCCAGTAGGGGAGAAAGAGCTGTAAGACGAAGTGTCCCAAAGGGTTTTCCTCCTACGGTTCTGGATGGGTGGCCATACAAGCCTAACACCGACTGTTGTGCAGAGATAGCACTTAAAACTGTAACTCAAACCATGCTGTTCATTACGGAGAACTGAATTAATTACCGTTCTTGAGACAACTGAAGTGATCCAACGCTTGGTATTTAACCCTTTTTACTGGACACAATGTAGCAAACAGTGGGGCGAAATGATGCATGGGAACGGGGTAGCGTTGCTGCAACACGTTGACAGGGATAATTCATTCCAATATTGATATAAATTGCAGAGTGTGTGTGCATGTGTGTGTGTGTATACGTGTGTGTGTGTGTGCATGCATGTGTGAGTGTGTGTGTGTGTGTGCGTATACGTGTGTGTGTGCATGCATGTGTGTGTGTATACGTGTGTGTGTGCATGCATGTGTGTGTGTGTGTGTATACGTGTGTGTGTGCATGCATGTGTGTGTGTGTGTGTGTGTGTCGTTCTGTCCACAGTGGACAGTTAACGGCCAGTGTGTCGGCCAAAATCATACTTGAGTTTTGAGATAAAGAACTGACATAAACGAGTTTGCTCTTGTATTCGGCTATAAAGAGGTTGGCCCTGGAATTGGTTATGTTGACTTATTAAATGCTAATAGTTCATGCCACGATCATGAATGTATCGTGTTTGGCAATAACACGATGCAATGACCTTGTCCCATCTTGATGAGGGGAGCTGTTGTCTATAGCATATGCACTGACCTTGTTTTAGTCCTAGGTCCAGATTGCTTGTAGATAGCACGTGATTTACATAAAAGCTTTGTTTAGAGACTGTGTTTTAAAATGCTACAAGAATACTGATGTGGGGAGTTAATGTGCAATGAATATTCATGATCTTTAGAATAAAAAAATTTGTTCTAAACAATTGCCGTTTAAAAAAGGCAGTTCTGCAGGCTTGATTAAATGAGTTGGTCAGATTGCATCTCACTTTATTAGGTTAACAACTCAGCCCTTTCGTACAGGTCTTGGGTTTACTAAAGGTGCCAGCCATTTTCACTAACTGTGGATTGCACCCAAAAGACTAGCAGTCATAAAAAATGTAATTACTCCCATGGTAACACTTACATTTATTTATTTTCTATTTGATAAAAAAAAAACACAAGCTGATAATAGGATGTGTTGTTGCATAGTGGGAGTGACTGCACAGTCATTCCATCAGGTTGTGTTTCCCAACAGATGGGCCGCAGTGATGAAAAATACCCCTCTTAATTAGCCAGTCTGAGGACATTTATTCATAACAGACAGCCCACGCAACACTTAAGTTTCATTGACCAGCAGGCGAGCTCTTAGCTGGCTCTGAGCAGCCACCATCTGGCGTCCAGCAGAACCAGGACAAGGGCTCCTCCCTCTGCAGTGGGATGGCCCATTGGCTAAAGACACACAAGTGGGAAGTTTACCCCCCCGGAGGGTAGCTTCTTTCAGGCGTCACCTGGAACCTCCTCTGGTCCGTACAAGTATGAGGAAGAGAAACCATTTAAGTGATGCGTCGATGAGAAATACCGGGTTTGGTTGTAATAAAACTTTTGAGTTGTCATTACTAATTCTTTCATGTTTTGTCAAAAAACGTTGTCATTACTAAATCAAAAATAGTTTTTGCACTATTCAGCCGAAATATACAGAGTTTACAGAACATTAGTTACATTTTCTGTAAGGGAGGGGAGGGGCCCATTCAGAACCAGTAAGTGGCGGTAATGCCACTCTTGATGCCAACCGCCGTTCCAATAACCATACTACCATACTATTTAGTATGCCAGAAACAATATTTAGTATAGTGTGGAAAATGCAGTGTCAAAAATACCAGGATGTTGTACTACATCCGGTCGCATGTCGCCGTATGCAAGACAGCATCACTTTTGGGCTATTCTGCCCCACAATCCTCTGCGCAGCCGAAGACACGTCACACCGACTGAGCCCGCGAAAGTGGGTATCAGAACAGGTGTGCTAGTCATTGAAATCACCTGTACTATGTCCCAATTGTATGCGTACCCTGGTTTAACAGTACGTACTGCAAGTAAAAAGTATGTGATTTGAAACGCCCGAAAGCTGTGGGCTTCTGAAAGCAACGTGAGGTGAGTGTGTAACGGAACTATTTGTGGATATCTGTGGAAAGACCGGTCTGGTGACAACAAGTTAGCTAAACGCTAAAGCTAGCTTAGTTTTAACGTGCTAACGTTAGTTTTTTCTTCTTCTGTCGGTTCAGTTCATATCGTTAGCACGGTGTTTGCATGTGCTTGTGGCGAACGCTGGCTAACTTCTGTTCAATATTATGTTAACGTTACCGATTCAAAAATTGTGTTTTGTTAAGGTTGTAACGTTACATGAGTGATTTGTTGCATTTATAGCCGTAACGTAGCGAACATTTCAAAGGACGCGGTCATTCGTCATTAGCAGAGGTTGGTTAACGTTTTGCACTTAACGTTAGTTAACGGTTAACCTTACTGCAGCTGAGTTGTTGAGCTAATAAGTTTTCCTATGTTCTGTTTTTACAGGTTCTTGTGTAGATGAAGTGGAAGAATTGTGTGTTCATAAAGTTATTCCTTCCCCAAATAAGTTGGAATTGATACCGAGCAATTGTAATGCCTGTTTTTACTTGTGTTTTTGGTTGAGGCTTGTTAAATTAAATGTTATAAAATTAAATGTTCTGTCATCAATAAAACACATTGGAACATTTAAATGCTTTGTTTTAAGTTCTTCCCTTCCATACAATTTTGTTGAAACAGAATGTATTTAATACAAATTTCAAAATGGTATAATTCAATTAGAAGAAAACACTACTTACACTAACAAATTATTTTAAGTGGTGATAGATGTTGTGTGTTTAACTTAAACTTATTTTACACAATAGTTTTTAAAGTAAATTTGATGTCTACTGCATCCAATTAATGTTCTGTTAATCCGACTTGACCTGTCTTAGTTTCACCGTGTGTAAAAACCGAAATAGTTAAAGGCAACGGGTTCCCGCGCGATCGTAAAGTCGACAAATTCACGTTAAAGAGCTGTTTGAGAGAATGAATACCAAGGTGATGGTTGTCACCCTTCTTGATTGATTGGGCATTATGCCAAATGGACATGGTGATTCTTCTGACCTCTAATTCATTGTTACTTTGTTAGTTGAGCCGTGCACTTTCATTGATTACTTTGTCATCTATTAACTTTGATTTATCTTTGTTCAGTTGAATAAGGGCTACGCTGTTATGCAGTTGAACCATACTATTAATACGGGTCATTTGAAACGTTGGATTTGTTTGCTGTACTAAAGGAGCAATGCGCTCAACGTGTGGGAAGAGTACAGTTGTATTTTAACCTTACAGTAGCAGGTTGTAAAGCTATTTTATTAGCCATTTAAAAAGAAAACGACGCTTTTTGAAATATATATAAAGGGTTATGTCCCTTCGTGCGTAGAGATGGGACGTAACGGCAAGAGACAGGACTAGGCGAGGTCACATTGAAGATAAAAACGTCTCAAGATCGCTTGTTAGTGGGAAAACATGCTTTCATCTGCTAGAATGTAATTCACTGCGACTTTACAGACAGTCACTGAACGCGCTGTCGACTGCGATGCACTTTTAAATGGCTGGTGCTATGTGCTGTCAAGTTGAACTGCTCTCTTGGTCGCTGCTGCTGGCTGAGCTATCAGCTACCCACGAGAAGCAAAGCTAATGTGGTTGTGGAGCTATATTGTTTTCAGATAAGGTAAATTGAATTCCCTGCACTGACTGGACAGGAGAATTGTATGTTGGCATGACTGTGGCTTCTCCGCCACTGTTATGTTTTTTGTTGCGGAGAGTCGTTTGATTTCTCCGGGCCTTGATTGCTTTTGCAGTGCTTTCATTGTAGCTGGGTCATTGTGCTGCAATCTCCTTCTGCCGTCAATTGCTTTTATTCGCAAACAAAAACTTTTAAGAGTGAGAAACTTTTCTAATGCACTCAAGTGTTAATGCTGTCGTTCACTCTGCGGTTGAATGCTGCACTTGATGGAATTGTTACGTGTGTTTTTATCTCAATTCACTGAGTACAAAGCAAGCACATACAGCCTTGTCTGCAATATATTCTGAGCAATTTCTGAAAAACATCCACTTCCATTGTTTTCATGAAAGAAATATGCAGAACACATACTTCCATGTAGTTCGAGATTCATTTAGTTTTTTTGCCCCCTCCATTGGAAATAATAGCCACACATTATCCGGTTCAATTCACCATTATTGCAATGGCGTCTATCCAACTGAATAAATCCCATCCCTCCATTCAGGCCTCACTCCAAATCCACTCCCCAAAACACATGACCAGCTCGCTAGCTTTAGCAATAGGTCTGCCTAGCCCTCTGGGAGACTGCCCTCGCAATTAGGCAGAGACCGGTATGCCAACCAATCATTTAATTTGGGCCGAATCAAATGATGGGACAGGCTTATTTCACGCCTTCATCAGCCACATATACCAGATTTTTTTTGTCAGAACCTTTTAATTTACTCATTGCAATCGGGATGTTAAGAGAATTTCAACAAATACGACAAAAAATAAATTTAGAACCATAGGTCATTGCTACCCCATTTTTAATCAACCCCTGTTTGTTGTTTTCTTTGCAATCGACTCATCACATTTTTAAATACAAGTAAGTTTTCATTCATTCACAATTGTAGATTACAAGCATTCAGGTGTGAGGATGCTTCTCTTCCGCTGTGCAGTCAACAGGCTACCTTTAACATAGACGTGTTGTTCATAGTCTCGTCAGACTAGTTCTAAGGGAAACTTAGCGTCGACTGCCCCAACGCTATCTTCGTGTTGGTGCCATTGTTGCACCCATTCTAGAGTGATCATCTTGTGAGTAGATTGGATGTCTGAAGTGGAATAAGTGTAAGGTTAATTACACCGCATTTAAGAACCAAATAGCTTCTCCACTCCCCACCAACACATCCCTAGTCCTGGGTGTGATCCCCGTCCAAGACACTCGCTGATCAACCAGAAGCTGGCAGCTAGCGTGTTATAGCGATGTTGCCTGTGATGACTGCTTGTCTGGTGAGAGGAGGATGTCCTGCTGGGTTTGGTCTTTGGATCGGTTGGCAGACTGGCACAATTTCTCTCTCTGTCTCTGTCTCTGTGTCTCTGTCTCTCTGATTGGTATTCATCAACAGACAGATGAGATAAGTGCATACTTTGATTTAATTATGAACCGGACAATCCTCCCTATTTTTGTGAATATGTTGTAGGATCGTGCTCTTTGTGAAAAATGTATGGACTTATTCAAATCAGATTCTGTTCAAAGGTTTTAGCATTAGGCCTGTATGAGGCCCTATTATGTGGCTCCACTGATGTCATACTAATATTCTACTGATACTAGTTCTACATGTAGACTCTTCAACTCCTTGTGGGAGTGTGTGGACCTGATGTGGGGATGCGGGGGCTTTTTTTAATCTGGAAACGGGAACAGATGGAGCACATCTGGGGATCCATTTGTACCCACATTGCATCCCTCATACCCCTGCAAAGGAATAACAACAGTATACTCCTCTCCTGCTTCAGTGCACTTAAACACACATTACCCTCATGTGAAGGCTCAATACTGGGGGGCCTTGACCCCCGTGACAGCCCCTCATCACTCCGCTGTCTGCACCCGTCCCTGCCCTTACTTTCATCCAGTCGGCTCTCATTAAAAACACAAGAAGCACACAGTGGTGGCTCTTTTGGTGAGATGCACACACACACACACACACACACACACACACACACACACACACACACACACACACACACACACACACACACACACACACACACACACACACACACACACACACACACACACACACACACACACACGCACACGCACACATGCACTCACACACACCCACATGCACTCACACATCTGAGACAGTCTACATGGACACACACAAACACATACACAGAGGCACACACACACACACATCTGAGACAGTCGACGGGCACACACACACATACACCAACACACAGCGAGTGTGTTGGGATATCTTCTCTCAGCACCCTGCTAATGAGTGGGATGGAGGAGCACCCGGAGAGGGGATGGGTGACAGATGTGTTGGTGACTCTCAGACACACAAGGAACTCATCTTGCTACATTTATGTGCTAGTGAGAACTGGTTACTCTGCCTCCTGCTGTCAGAGGTATGAGTGTGAGATACTCCAGTGTGTGTGCGTGTGTTTAAAAGGGACCCGTGGTTATCTCAGGTTCCATGGTTGATGACTTTCATGCTGAGACTCGTGGGTGTCGTTTTCCTTTGAGGTTTTGCCTTCTCTGGCTGGACGCTCCCTTTATGAGCATTATGAATGTGTTCGATTCCCCAGAGAATTCAAAGAGTTGGAACCGACCTGGTTTTAATGAGCGGCCTCAAAGACTGATTCTGTTTGACTAGTTCAGGTTTGAAGGTATTTTCTTCTCTTGTACGTTTTCTTTCTATGGTGCAATAACAGGAGTTTGGCTTGTTCTTTGTCATGTCAGTAATGAAACCAGAGTGACAGAAAGTCTGAGGGAAAAACCAAACAGAACGTAAAACGTCCTCGGCAACCCTTGGGTTTTTTCCATCTCTGGAGACAGAAAGATGTTTCATCAAAAGAGAGTGGTGGTAGGATTGTCTGTTCACACTTTCCCAAAGGTGATGTCTATTATTGTGTTTAGTACATGTTGTTTCATAGCAACAAGAGTCAAAATGGTTTTATTGATCTGCTTGGCAGCAAATTGGGCCTCACCTAGGAGGTATCAATGTTATTCATTTACCACAGGGGGCCATGCACTGTGAAGAGTCTTAAACAGATAGGTCTTCCCGCTTAATTAACACTGGTTACCTGAATACACACACACACACACACACACACACACACACACACACACACACACACACACACACACACACACACACACACACACACACACACACACACACACACACACACACACACACACACACACACACACACACACACACACACACACACACCGCCCTGGTAATTAGGTGTCAGCTGGTTTAGGGCACAGCTTATTGATTAGGTGGTGATCACTAATAGAAGCTGAACTTCTGCTGCCTTCTCTGATTTATGTAGATTTCAATGGATGCACATTTCAAATTAAGCCTCAGTTTATTTCCATGTGCTATTTTGATACACGATGATCCCTAGCCTCATTGGTATTGTGTTTTTTCTTCTGATTTGGCAACCAGCGCCTTATTCATATTCCTTAATTAAACATTGTCCAGTCATTCCTCAGTTTCATTTAGAAATCCCTAGGAAATGAGTAGATTTGGCATCCCACTGATTCTGATTCATGCGTTTGCACTGTTCGAAAAACATTGTGCTATCCAGAATCGTTGTGCTTATTTATTTATTTGATCTTATTTATCGTATTATTTATTTATTCACACCATGTCCACACCACCTTTTTTCCCCAGTATCTAAATGTGTGGGTCGGACATAGATGGTGAAGTATCTACTTTGTACTACATATTGCCTGTGATAAACTGTTGTTCTTCCTAGGCATAGCAACCATGTCATCCGATGTCGTGTGTATCATCATCGCTAATACCTTCTAGCTGTGTTCCCCTAGCGGTGACTGAAGTAGCAGCACCACACACATACTCAGCTCACGTTTTGGGTCCACACTAAACCCCAATCACAGGCTCGTCTTCGTCTCTTCCGTGGGACTAATGCTGGTCGGGGGGGGGGGGGGGGGGGGGGGGGGGGGGGGGGGGGGGGGGGGGGGGGGGGGGGGGGGGGGGGGGGGGGGGGGGGGCGTGTACTGCAGTCAGGTGAACCCTGGCCTCCAGCAAGCTAACCTTTCCTCTCTTCCTGCCAAGACATTTTTTTCTTTTTGGTGGCCATCTATCACCCCTTCCCCCCAACACCCCCCCACCCCTTCCTTCTCCATCCTCCTTCTTCCACCTTCTCAAAGGAAAACGCCCCACCCCCACATCCCCACATCCCCCAATCACAGTTGTTCATGAATATGGATAGGCAGCAAGGCTTGCCGGCATCATTAATGTGCCACAAATCCATATAAATCACATCACCATAAAAACCTCCAAACGCCGTGGTGGTGGAAGAGGAGAAGGGGAACACTTGTAACAACCTCGGCTTAGCTGTGTTGGAAGGAAAATGGCTGTTTTAGAAGTGAAATACACAGTGTTGTTGTCCTTGGCCCGCACTGTCTTTTTGCTCTGGGTTCTTTGTCTATTTGCTTTGGCCGTTGCTCGGCTCTAACTTTGTAATGGCGTGTCAGTCGTTAATAGCCAGCAGCATAGCATGCGACAAGAGGGGACTGTGGAGCTGGAGTTGGCTGCGCACCGTGGACAGCCAGCCCAGGCGTTGCTGGGAAGACTCGGGGCCTCTTTACAAAGCTCTCTGCTCTCGGCACGGCAGAGAGCAGCTCTGGCAGTCTGTCAGATTCCTGACGAGTGCTCTTACACCATTGGACGAAGCCCAGGCTTTGTAAATGCATCACTAAAATTCCCGTTGGGATTATTTTGTGTTGTGGTACCCTTCCGCCTCGTTTTGCCGTGTTTTTCTCCGTGATTTGAATGGCGCTCATGCCTCTTTTTCTCTTCTTCCTCTCCCTCCTCTCCTATCATCTCCCTCTTTTTTCCTCTCCCTTCCTCTCCATCTCCTTGGTTCTTCCGCTGTGTCAGGAGGGACATAAAGGCATAATGGTGAAGCCAATGGTGAAAGCATGACTGCAGCTGCAACGCGCAGGGTTTCAACAGTCTGGTGACTCACCCGGGAGCTAGGTGTTGGGGTGCTTTCTGACTGTCCTCAGCAAGTGGCTTTGCTAGCATTATTTTTATACATGGCCGTTTTGTGCCTCTGGGTGCCACAAGGCACTATCACAGTACAAGGGCCACGAAACATGAAAACACATCTCGTGTTTGTGGAGAAGGCTTTGGAAGAGCAACCCTCCCTCGGCATGAATATGGAGAAGTCGGCCCAGCTGAGGCGCGCAGATATCTTCTCTTCTCTAAAAAGTTCAGACGCTGCTCCTAGCAGGGGGTCTGGGGTGAATTCTGGGGGGCACCAGAAATACCAGCGCTTTCTCGAAAAGCCACTTTTGTCTTCCAAAGTATGAAGAGAGAAGCCGTTCAGAGGACAAAGTGTGCAGGCCAAGGCAAAACATTGGAAAGTCTACATCTATAGGGGTTGTAATACACTGCTTTAAATACAAAAAATGTACACTACATTATTATAACCTTCCATTTGTGTTGCAATATGTTGTTGTACTTAGATGTCCATCTAAAACGCAGGTCTAGACAAAGCTGGAGCATTTCAATGCATTCACCTCATAAAGAGATACAAGAGTCCTTGTTTGTAGCATCCCATTATAAAGGTGTGGGAGAGTACAGTTATTGGCTTTGCGCTCCTCGACGTTGCAGCAATAATAAAATTACAAAAATAATATAAGTAATATAAATAATGTGTAGTGTGTGTAAATGCTTATGCTCTGGTTATTTGGGGTTTAGCTATACAGAATTCCTTTGCCTGATTGTTCTCTCATCCCTGTGCTGCTGTTGATTTCCTCTGGGACGTAGCGAGGCAGAATTCCTACATCTTAGAGTGACTGAAATCTCTGTGAATTTGTTGAGAAATGATAGCCGGTAACTCAATTTCAGACAACTTAAAGCAATGCTCCCGCACTCCGAACAGAATCAGATTAGACCAAAAGCCGAATGCTGATATCAACCTAGTGATGTCATTACAACTACAGGTTGAGTGCTAACGCAATTATCACACTGAGCGAATATTCCCCAATCAGATTAGGATGATGAACTTCAACCCCTGTGAATTGAATTAGACGCAGGATTTCTCTTTAAAGAGCACCGCATCCCCTCCATCTGCCCTCGACTGTCTTTGAGAACCAGGAGGAGAGTCCTCTCAATATGTAGCCTCCCTTTATCGTTTCGCTTGACGAAGGGCTTTGTTGGCAAAACATTTTTTTATAGAGAGGGTACACATATTACATTCACTCCCATCTCCTCTGGTTTATTATCGGGTCAACCTTTTAAGCATGCCATTATGATTCAAAACAAAGAGACCCAAAATGAGTAGAAGAAAGTTTATACGTGTAATGTTATTTAAGCGCAGCTATTCCTGCCCCAAGACACAGGAATGGCTGGTGGAACCAGCTAGCAGGCGGGCTGGTGGAACCAGCTAGCTAGCTAGCTAGCAGGCGGGCTGGTGGAACCAGCTAGCTGAAAGTGGTTTCCTTCATTAAATGGCACCCAGCATGATGGACGGGGCCGCTTAGCCACGGGTCATTATTACCGCCCCAGGTTAAGATTATGGGGAACATTAAAACCCAGATATGCAAAAGCATGGAAATCAGCGCTACGGAGAGGGTGAGCCAGGATTGACTCCTTGGCTGAAATGACACCTATTTAGACGACAGATCGACAGCTGAATAGAAAGAAGACACTCGGGGGAGGGGGGGGTTGAAGGACAGGGGAGGGGTTGGTTTGAGACAGTCGACAGTAGCGACGAATGAACGAGCAGACAGATGCCCTCAGGGCTTGAGGGTCAGCCTCATGCCCTCGGGCCAGGCACTGCAGGGGTATAAAAGCCTTCTTGGCTCAGGGGGAGGCACTGGGACTCAGCATGCTCACACACAGCAGCACAGAACACGGGGTAGTAATAGGGTGGCTGCATGCATTTCATTGCTATTCCAGCGTTTCCTTCTCCTTGGTGCTCAACTTCAATGTGTTGAGGCACTTCACTTCATCCCTGGCTCCTACACCTGGCTCTATGGGCTGTTGTCTGCTTATTGATGTGTCAAAAACCTCAACAGAATTGTGAATGGGCTGGTGTTTTGGTTGGTGCATAATGTGATGCAACACATGTGGAGCTGCCCGGGCTATCCAGTAGCTTCCGGGGGGGATTTCTCGAAGCGAAGGCCGAGGTTCGTTACTCGACACACAAACACAAAAGAAAGACACACACACACACACATGCATACATGCATATACTGTACACACATAAAGAAGAAAGAACGGGAGAGAGTGAAATAGAGAGGCAAGAGGGAGAGTAGGGGAGCGAGGGGGAAAGAAAGGTGCTTTGATGAGCAGACCCTCCCCACTCTCCTCGCCCCCTCCCCCTTCCTCTCCTCTCTTGCCCTGCAGAGTTAATCTGGCAAAGAGGAGGTCGCAGCATCAGCCAATTTGCACACAGGCAGTCCATGCCTTTTTGCTTTCACTCCCCTCGTTTCCCAGCATCTCCACCCTCTTATATATTCTCTCTGTCTCTCTCTTTCTGTCTCCCTTTCTTTCTCTCTCCTTTCTGTTTCCTTTCTTTTTTTGCCCCTGTATGAGTGCCTCCCACCACATTTCGTGTGTGTGTGTGTCTTTGTGTGTGTCTTTGTGTTCTGGTACCTCTTAGCGGGTTTGGCTCGAAGCGGGGCTGGGCGAACGAGGGCCCAGCCCAGCAGGCAGGCAGCACCTGCTTCACAGGCGGGGCCGTCCAGGCCGCCCAGACCCCCTCACCTTATGGGCCGCAGTTCTGACCCAGTCTGTCGAGTCCTTGTCTCCTCTCGCCATTTTCGGTTGTTGTTGGGCCTTTGTTTTGTTTTGTTTTTTGGCAGTGCCTTTGAACAAAAGGGGAGGGGACTCTGGGAACAGGAAGTTCTCCATGGCCAAGCCCCCCTCCACACACACACACACACACACACACACACACACACACACACACACACACACATACACATACACATACACATACACATACACACACACACTGATAATATTAGACAGAGAAAATTATCTCTACAGGGAATTGGAGCGTACTTCAGTCGGTTATACCCCTCCGGAAACAAAATGGGGTTGAAAATAATTTATGAGCAAAAATGTCATTACAAACAGGCCTAAGAGAGCAACAACATGGCCCTAATTGGATTATTAATAGCTTGAATGCTTCTATGTGTTTTATCTCTATAATGGCTCAGGCGCCGACTGTAGCAGCTAATGAACAGTGTTGACTCCGTCCATCACATAGGCTTAACAGTAATTAGCTCAACACAAGCTATGTTATTCTTTGGTTGTGTGCGCGTGAGTGCGCGTGTGTGTGTGTGCGCGTGTGCGTGCCCCTATCCACACGCACACACCTCACCCGACCCACTTTAATATGTTCAATGAATCCAAGAGCCAAACCCAATCCCTCGGGGTTTGGATGTAAAAGTCCAAACCCATCATTGTTTCTTCAGCTCTCCTGGATCAATGAAGTCAAACCTCACCTCAGACAGACATTCATTATTTAATGACTGGCACATGGGTCTGGTGTTTCTGCTCGTTCCTCAGAGCTGCAAGAAATCCCTGTTGGTATTCTTTCTTATTTAACCACCATAATATTTTGTGGTGAAATCTCCTCCCTGTGTGTTTGTTTGTGTGTGTGTGTGTGTGTGTACAACACGTGCTCCAGCATGCTTTTGGAATTTGGAACGATAAACATCATGTATGCTACTCAAGTCGATTTCGTCCTACAATAATCATATTAATGAAGTGATAGAAACACTCTTCAAGATTCCTGTATGATAACATCCCAGACGTTTGGACAGAGGGAGGACAAGGTGACCAGCCCAAATCTTAATTTACAGAATGATGCATCAGCATACTGTCTCCTGGGTCGATACGGGTCTCAGCAGCGAGGGTGTCCTGTCACAGTCAATAGAACGGCCTGCATGACATGTCCTGCACCACTGATTGGATTACCAGCTATTTGTCTCCCATAATTGTCTTCCACACGCATCAGTGTGCATTTTTCTTTCTCTATGTGTGAAGCCTGTTATCGCCGCTCATCAAGCAAGAGAAAATAAGAAACGAAGCATTTTATTTTTACTTGTAAAAAGAAATAATACTTCCATAAGTGTATTTCAATTTTGTGTGGGATTGCTGTTGATTGAATGGCTTTAAGGTCCTCCATTCTAAGACGTTATCGTATTTCTACAGCCTGAAAATACAAAAATAACTCAAGCAACTCTTAACACCTCCCATGAATCCAACAACAGTTCCAGCAGTTAATAACCATGCGTCTTGAAATAAACTATGTTCACATTCTTATTATCGGTACACTGTTTTGTTTTAACAAACTGAAAGAGACTCAAACTATCCATCTGTTGGATCTGTAGATGTTAGCCCACGCGAGCATGCTGGGGTATGCGTCTTTGTGATTGCATACATATTCATGCAATTTAATACAGTTTTTAGCTGTGGTCTAACATTTCTAGTGAATTAATTACCAGCATTATGTGGTATGTATGTATCTATCAACGTGATCAAATAAATACTTACAGTAGTCTAATATGTGGTTCAAAGGAAGTACTACTCATGAAAAAGCTGAGATGTGCAGTAAGTCAGGGGAGAGATATTCTAGACAAGGGCATTAACATATTCCATTTGTGTTCATTTCTGGGCTCAAACTGCCGTCTGGAAGACACTGGTAACACTGCCTGGTATTTAGAAGAAGTCATTAATGTAAAGCAAAGGGGATGGCAATGAAACACAGCGCCTCATCGCAGCGGTACCATCCATGGTGATCAAAGTGCTGATCCCGTCGTCGGTTCGCTCACGTCTGAGACTCTGCTCTGACAAACCCGGCTCAAGCCACACAGTTGTTAATAATTCAGACGCAGTCGAAGATGCCTTTTTATCCACCTACATCGCAGGCTGCTTGAGATGCAGCGACTGAGGCTCTTCAAATATTGATTTTCTCTGTCTACCCAATCGTGTTTCTACGCAGCGACCATTTTTCTCCAGCACGCCTTGTGAAATCTAAACGCTGTGAAGATGAACTTTTTTTAATTGAGTCTAACCCTACTACTATAGTCTCCATTTCTTATCTTATTTTTGTTGAGACCGTCTCACCGCAAAACATAATGACAATTTAATCCCATTTTTATGTAAAGGCTACATAAATCCCGCTGGCGGTACGGAGCAGCTAAAGCAATGGTGGCCACAGTTACTGTCGGCCCGCCGTGTAAATTCACTTTAACAGCCTGTCAGGCCTCGGCAAGGTGCTCCATATCACAACTTTAGATGAACTCTTCCCTGGCTGTAACTCACCTGCCAGGGGTCTTTTTTTCTAAACCTTCGTAGCTCAACCTCTGATCTGATCGTCAGACTCTGCCTCCCGCTGACGGGCACTATTTAACCCGGAGATGAATAGGCCGGCAGGGCGTTGCTCGCCCGTCACACGCCGTAAATAACAGACATAGAACCGGGCGTTGAAGAAAAAAGAAAAAAAAAAGTTGAGATATCAACATGATCAACAAGGAGCATCAAATCCACGGCGAGGCGTTGAATCACGGCCGGGAGAAATACGGGTCCCAAGGTTATTGAGTGAGCGGCGAGCGGTGAGCGATGACGAGAGAGGCGCTCGAGCGGCCGTCCACTCGCGCACAAGTTACAACCGGAAATGAGATTCAACCTGGTGTCAGCTCCTGGCCGTGAGCCAAGAGCCCAGGGAGCGAACAACAGAACCGCTCCGAGAACACGCTGAGGGGAGAACGGAAGCGTTCCCCACTCCACTCCCGGGATATATAATAGCCTCAACCCAATAGGAATAATAGACCCAAACCTTATCAGAAAAGAAATCGGATACGCTAATGCATTGCCGGAGCTACAAGCACACTTGCCATACTCCCAAACCCACTTCCATCCTACAAGTGGGTTTTGTGTTTTGATGGACAGAGCTCATCTCGCATATAATGGAGAGAGGAGAGGGGGAGAAGGGGATGAAGACGAGTATATGGATGCGTGGGGAGGACGGGGGGCATCCATTCGATAGGGGGAGGGCCACAGTATCCAATTTGTGATGGGCCAGATGCTGTACCCTCCAGCTAGGTATTTTATCCCAAACGGTAGCAGTTAAAAAAAACTCCATCTGTTGAAATGGGCTGTGGAATATGTCAGCACTGGTGGCAGGCTCTCTTCCTCTGCTAGAGCTGTCTGAGTATGGCTGTGAGGACCCTGCATGAACGACAGAACCCCATGGGCAGAGAGAGAGCGAGAGAGAGATTATATTAATGATGAATGAAATTGAGAGAACAAAAGGTGTGTGTGGAGGTTGGGTGGGGGTATTTGAGAGGCTCTACAAAGAAAAGAGTGAGAGACTTGTAGACCATGCAAGAGAGAGAGTACCACAGAAAGAGAGAGAGAGAGTACAACAGAAAGAGAGAGAGAGTACAACAGAAAGAGAGAGGGTAAAACAACAGAAAAGAGCATGGAAGAGAGAGAAGGGGTAAACGAGAAACATTAATATATTAAATAGTATTGCAGGCGTGACCATGTTGTTAGTGTAGGGGACAAATTCCATAAATGTCATGATGTAAGTCATGCAACAACTGTTTGAAAATGTGCTCTCTCGTGGGCCACTGAGCTTGTAGCCATATTCAGTATGTCAATATACACATGGATGAAAAGCACACATCAATTATTCACCGGGCACATGCTTTGTGCTGCATATTGCTCGGTTGATTGTGTGTGTATATGTGTGTGTGCAACCGAGGAGGCAGGACTATTTGGGATCATTTGTCAGCTGATAAGTTTAACATTGTTGTTTTGAAGTAATCACCAGTAATGCTTATGTTTGTGCAAAGCGTATTTGCCCCACAACTGGACAAAGACTGTGGCTCAGGCTGCCTTCATTGTAGGATGATGTGAATATCAGTCTCTTTGCAGAAGTCTCGTAAAACTATTCATTATATTACCTGCTTGGAATACATATCTGAAAAAAGGATTTTTCTGCTACAGTATTTTAGGGGACTTTTATGTAAATTGTACGTGTGCATGATGTATTGCCTATTGAAAAGCCAAAGGCAGCCTAGTTTGACACAGAATAATGTGGTGGTAATGTTGGTAGGGTAATGGTAATGTTACTTTTCAATGAAAAAGATAAGATAATATTACAAGTGATCGATTTTAAGTTTAGACTACAATGTTATAGATTATATACATACAGTGTTTGTTCAATTGGTCCCCTTGCACCCAAGGTGAGATTGAGACTAAAAGTCTGGTTAGCAAGTGCCATAAAACAAGGGTGCAGTGCTATACGTTCACACTGCACCGTGCAGACGCCATGTCGTACAGTACCCCCACTCCTGCTCTGAAAAGGAAGCACAGCTTGCAATGTTCCTCACCCTCTTACCCAATTTAATCCAGCCATTTCACTGTGGAACCTAAACGATATTTTCTTTGTGAAGGGGCTGTGGAAAGTATTGGTCTAGTTCTTTTGTAGTTCCCCCCTTCCTCCTGGACTCTCTCCTCTTCCTCCTGTGTGTAAGACAGCTCCGTTCTGGAGGTGTGGTGAATGGGTCAGCCCTTCAGCCTTGAGAATAGGATGCTGCAGCTGCTGGGGATGGCCTTGTGGAGGAGCAGGGGGCCTCCCTATTGCTGTAGGGCTCACAGGTGAAGGACCCTCGCTGGCTACGTGATTTAGGGCCCAGCCCACCCGTTACTACGGGATATGAGTGACCTCTACGTCCTCGTAGAGGTCACTCCAAGGCACAGTGGTAGTAGTAATAGCAGATACTGCTATGCTCTGCATACAGATGTACTAGTGGAAGGAAAAACAAAGAGTGCACAGTGTCTGTATATTAATGACATTGTACAGGTAAAGTTGTTATCAGTTATCTTTCAAGTTTTTTTTTTTTTATATATATATAAAAATATATTTATTTTATTTTATCTTTTTATTTTTTTGGCTGAGTCTGTGGAAATAATAATCAATCCCCAAAGCGGTAATCAGTGGGAGAAGAATTGTGCAGTAATTATTTAATTATACGCTAGGGGGCATCAGACAAGAGTGGATCTTAGATCTCCATTTTGGAGGCTGGCATAATGATCTGCTCCACCTTGGGAAATGGCTAGTAGGTGTCTCTCAGCCTTGGCGTGAACCTTCTGAATATTTATTAGCCCTTGTTAAATGCTGTTTGTAGACACTTTGTTGTCACTTTTGAGATTCCCCATCACCCTGCTCTGTTGCAACCATGTTACCGCAGTAGCATGTATGGACAGCGATGGCTCATGAACACAATATGTGTATAGAGGGGCCATATAAGCATTGATTTTTACGGAAATCGAAAAATCACATTTTGCAATCCAATTTGAGACACAACATTGTTAGAAATATGGGGCAGCTTCCCCGACAACAGGAAGCACCAATTAGCTGTGATTTGTTTCGGGCTAAATGTGCTCAGAGTGAAAGCCCAAATCAAACAAGAACACAGGGAATAAATTCCCTCTCGTTTCGAGTGACACCCAGCCGTTGCATTTTACAGCATATGGCCGACAATTGTGCCGTTTTGATAGTGTTCATAAACAGAGGCCATTGCCATGCCTCATTTCAACCTGAGTGCAATTTCCCAGAGATGAATGCGGAATACAGAATGAGGGGATGTAAATCGGTCCGTAATTGGATTCTCGGGGGACTAACCTGCACACAAATCTTGTTCCGTTCGCAGCGCAACACCCCCACGTACCTGCGTGTGGCCGTGCTCATGTGCATTTGAATGATGTCGTGCAAATGTGGGCGGATGTTTCTCTTCCAATGACCTTCATCTGCCTCGCCACAAATTTGATTTTTTTTTTATATTGTTAGTTTTTTGCAGGAAATGACAACTCTGCAATTGGTCATGTTTTTTTTCTTCCCCTCAGGGGTTAAAGGTGCACTTCCTGGTGTTGACTGCACTTAAGAATAAGTGGATGACGTCAATGTCAAACATGCCGAGTTCGTGATGTCATGCTGAGTTCGTGATGTCATTCTTCTTCTCCACTTCCACTGAAAAATCCCTTTTGAAAAAAAGGAACAAAGAGAACTGAAATGCACCAATTTGAAAACATATTTACAGCCATTTGGTCAACCAACAGAATGTATTCACACCACACCATACGGTGTTTTCATGATTGCTTGCACATGTTGGTCTCCCCTTAATCTCTTTATTATTTTTCTAATTTCAATGGGATTTGGGATCCTCTTGGCTGCGTCTCGTGTTTTCCTTCCCAGGGTGCTGAGTGGAGAGTATAGCTGAGCTCAGCACTGACAGAGAGGGCCAGGTGGGCATCGGTCCATCTCTCCATCCGCCCTCCACCCTGCAGAGCCATGTCTGTTCCCATTACATGTCCATCCCTGCAGGCACCGCAGGCGACGTGTGGGCCCGTGCTGCTGGCTGGTTCAGGTCCACGTTTGCGAGGGTGGGCATGTAACCCACAGGTAGATGTGGTTGGTGTAATGTTTTAATTAAAAGAAGCCCTGCTTTGGAGGGCATGGGGTGAGAGGACATCTGCCCTGGGGAACATGACCTGGCAGATGGACATCTTCATGGGGATCTTCATCACTAATTAGGAGAAGTGGATGAAGAGGGAGATGATCTAGGAAAGGTGGAGATGGCTAGAGATGGCCCACCAGCATGTAGGCGTGTCCACTTAAAGGTCCATTTATAGGACTTTTCCGATAGTTTCTATACTGGGATCAGTGGTGGACACACAACTGATAATCGTATTGGGAGAAACACGCCATACATTAGTTTAAACCTTGTGTGGTTTGTATTTTTAAGACTTCGATGTGGTTTGACTTATTGTTTACAGGGAATTTTCCCTGGAATATGGAGATTAACTGAAATAATGATGATGTTTAGCTGTTAACTAAATTAAATGGATTAGAAAGACACCAACATATATAGCATCTATTTTGAGGGTTGAAAACAAGTCTTAATAATTTGTATATTTATTAGTGCTGTAGACATCACAGTAATTGAATCACAATGCTACGGTCTCATTAAAGCTGATTTAATAAACAACTCATTTTTAATATCTTGGTTAGATTTTTTTTTTCCAATCACCCCACTCACTTCTTAATTTTGAGTCTGATTCTGACTGACATACATAATTGAATAGAGTGGAGATTGTGTTACGGCTCAAATGCCTCGCTCCAAAATCATTTCAAACACAATTTCAATCAAATGTTCAACTTGCCATTTGTGATGGCACAGAGTTTTCCACAGTAAAATTCCAATCAGTTAATGTTAACACTATTCTTCCGGTTTCTAATGTAAAACACATATGGATAGATTATCTCATTGTTAATTCACAAGATCTTCAGATGAATAATAGATGCTGTCCTTTGGGAATGCTGCCCTTGTTATTAAGAGAATTCCAGATCATATCCAGCCAGTGTTTCCTTTGGTGTCCGACTGGAAATCCTTTTTCTTCTTCTTCTTTCCCTCACTCCCGTTGATCCTTCACTTTGCCGCAATATCGCACTGTACCGCAACACACAATATCTACAATGTGTTTTTAAAATATATTTTACTGGCAGCGACACTCTGAAATACTGTGCGTTTGAAGTTTCGTTTTTCACAGCTTGTTGTTTTTAACTCAAATTCATTATGTACAGTCTGCACTGACTCCCCCCCCCCCCCCCCCCCCCCCCCCCCCCCCCCGGTGATCCGACTTCAAATTGGAGAAACCTGAGGAATCCTCCAAAAACAACCATTCCATTTCCCATACATTTAATTAACGCCTCTGAACTGAAGGGAAATCCACCACATCCATTCCGGGCGTTCGTTCCCTACAATAACAATAATTAAACACACGAGGCCTACACCCTATTTCCCCTTATATGGGTACAATTTCCCCCAGGCAGCGGGGGAGTGTTTGCCTCGCGTGTGTATCTTAGGCGAGAGGGATCCTGAATAATCAAGATAATTATCTCGCTCATTTTTGTTCTCCTTTCTTAAAGGGAATTACCATAAAACATTGCTAATTTTAATGGGAGGCCTTATCCCACTCAAATCATTACAGCGGAGGGGTGGGAGAAGGAGGAGGAGGAGGCATCTGTGACCCCTATTTGGAGGTGTAGAGAGAGGGAGGTGGGTGGAGGAGGAGGAGGAGGAAGAGGAGTAGGATGAGGCATCAGTCACCCCTATTAGAAGGTGTAGAGAGAGGGAGGTGGGTGGAGGAGGCGGAGAACAGTTTGTATATCAAAAGGTGGAATGGAATCATTCCGGGGGCTTGTGGCGGAGCCGGCTAATTGATTCTTCTTGATTGGCCCCAAAGCTGAGCGTGGACGTGCCGTCTGCGTTATCAACGGTGTGCTTCAGAAATACACCGATTTTTAAATGAAACATTTTTAAATGGCGAAATCCCTCAAACGACCATTACTCTTGACGATCAGCCGCCCACAAACGTACTCTTTTCTCCATTGACACACTCACACTCACACACACGCACACTCACACACTCACATGCACACACACTCACACTCACACACACGCACACTCACACTCACACTCTCTATTCTCTCGCTCTCTCCCTCGCACATCCGCACACATTATGACAAAAAGGTCAAGCAATTAATCCAACCATAAACCACGATAAATTACAGAGACCCATTTTACAGAATAATCCATAACAATATCAGTGTGTGGCGGCCAGGCAGTAAATACATTGGCTGATGCTGGGACTCAAATGCACGGCTGCCAAAGTCTACGGCTGAAATAATAATGAGCTGCTGTTTTAGATGGATTTCCTTTAACTTACTCTTTTTCTTGTTGGCTTTTGATTCTTTGAATTATTTAGGTATTAGAACATAGGAAGCTAAGCGACTCTTTTTTTCCAGGATGTACTGCCTTTTTGAATAATTACCTGGTTCTTGTTTTGGCATAGCAATTAACTGGTTATGAGCCCTGCGAAACACTCAAGAAATACGGCAAAATAACAAAGAGTTCTTTGTGTCACGATCTCTTTACTTATTGATGTAGATCAAAAATCCCTGTCGTGATTGCTTCTCTTTCTTCAAGCCCAGTGACTCCGCCCTGACAGACTGATCTTCACTGAACCTGAGTTATGTGACTACCAGCACCACCAGTACCAGCACTACCAGTACCAGCACCACCAGTACCAACACCACCAGTACCAGCACCACCAGTACCAACACTACCACTACCAACACCACCACTACCACTACCAGCACCACCACTACACCACCACCAGCACCACCACTACCACCACCACCACTACCACCACAATCACTACCACCACCACCACCACTACCACCACCACCAGCACCACCACTACCACCAACACCACTGCCACTACCAGCACCACCACTACCAGCACCACCACTGCCACCACCACTATTAGCACCACCACCACTACCAGCACCACCACTGCCACCACCACTATTAGCACCACCACCACTACCAGCACCACCACTACCAACACCGCCACTACCAGCACCGCCACCACCATCCCCTCCTTGATGAAGCAGCCGCAATCACCCCCCCCCCCCCCCGTGCATAAGAGCGGTCGTCTCTCGTTAGCGCTGTTGTTCACGTTAAAGCACTCTGGAAACTCTTTGATGTTGCCGTAGATTAGAAAATCATTGTGTTCAGAACAAAGAGCCTCTTCCTCCGGGATAAGGGCGGGGCAGTCCTCTCTCTCGGATGCCATGGATCTGTCTGGGAGACAGTTAGAGGGCACGGGGGGAACCCCTCAGTTTGAGTTCCAGATCCGTAGAAATACGTCTATTTAAATATAATTGTGATTTTGTTTTAGAAGGGGATGAGCCGATTTGAAAGAGAATGTGATCTAAAATCTAAAACAGTAATGAAGTCTGCTTCTTTGGGTGAGGAGTGCTCAGAACGTGCTCTTTGAGGAATGGTTTTCCCGTTAAAGATTTTGCACTTACATTGTACATTGGGAGACATCTGCTCTTGGTTAAATAAATCATCCCTTTCAGGTTTTGTATCAGGTTGCCCAGAGCTAAGCTCAGAGCCCTGGAGGGCAGTACATCACTCAGGTCAGCCGTAGATAATCACTGGGTCTTCCACGGTAAACCAATGATTGCTATTCAACATTTTACAATTGTAATGGTCACCGTGGGCATCACGGTGACCATTACAATTGTAAAATGTATCTATATATCACGGTGTGTCCATTACTCTTCACACAGTAAGGCCATATCATGGTTTACAAATAATAAGAACAACGTGACTTTGATGTTTAAATAAGATAGTGTACATATTACGGTTACAATTTACAATCATGGTGAATAAATTATCCATTCATTAACAATAGCGTTAACATTAGTTAAATAATGTATACATTTATATCTTGGTTAGCATGAACATCAATACCTTAGTTAACATGAACACCATTAGTAAATTATTACTAGTACATTAGTTAACTGTTAATTAACTGTTAGTTATTTCTTATTACTGCATTATCTAATGTTAATTAATGGTTAATTAAGTATTTCCCACACTTATTGTACAGCGTTATCCCATATTACTATCCAAAGGCTTTTCAACTGGTGTTGAACTTAACAATAAATGACGTTTCGTGTAGAGCAACACCGAAACACAAGGTCCACTACTGTCCTTCATCTTGTGAGGGTAAGAAGGTATGACTTGTCAACGATGATAAGTGTGCTGTGGTGGTGCTGTGGCCAGTCAGCCCCTGCGGACGGTAAACATTGGCCATGCATAAGCTCTCTATTCAGCAGGCCTGCAGTAAAGCTGAGGTAAATGAATGCTGCGGGCCACGCCGTGGTCAGGGATCAATGATCTCGGGATAGATCATCTGCCAGGGACACAACACACCAGTGAACACGTTAAACCGGGGTGATTATACCGCCAGGAAATCAGCCACTCCGCTCGGGGAAATCAAGCTTTTTAATTTAATTAAAGATAAGCCCGGCGCACTAAAGGACGACAATGCACAGGTCTTTAGTTATTTATTTATTTTACAATCTGCTGGCTGAGGTTTTGCAGCTCTCCAGAGTCAAATAAACGCTGCCTGCTCTTCTGTTAACATGCTAGTCAATGGGGTATGGCGGCAGCGCTAGGCTAAGGACAATGCTATTCACAGGTTGCACCGTGGCATTGTTCAAATGGAAAATGAGCCTTCCTTTTATGAGAGAGAAAAAATGATTACATGAAAATGCAAATTCAACGTGAATGACACCTCCCCTTGATGGTGGGGCCGTGTGAGTATTATGGGGTGCGGAGGCTTGGTGTGTACCACGGGCAAACTTCGCGTGACAGATGGCAATCCTTAGACCTGTGGTGAGGAGAGACGATCATTCCCAGTGAAAAGAAAAAAAGAAAAAGTCTCATTTAATCGGTGTTGTTGCAATGTTGGCCTCCTGCTGTCTGGGTTCTTGTCACAAAGACATTAATGTGCACCCATGTGCACATGCACGCAAGTGTGTGTGTGTGTCCACACACACACGCACACGCATGCACATATAGTGCATACACACACGGGATAGACAGATTATATTAGAATATGTTAATGCTAATTTACACACAGGAACAAACACACGTACACAACACAGAAGCAACCAAACATACATAGTTATAATTTAATTACAACTTTTTTTATGGTAAAGATTACCATACTATATTCTTGGTCGGTCCTTCAAATACACGATTCTGCAAATACATTCTAGAGGTCAGTGCTCTCAACATCCATTTATTGGAGTTTTGACTACAGAAAAAATAGGCAAGGAACGAAAAGACAAGGAAGATATATTGGACGCTGGGGAACTGGATCACATGCAGCTTCCTACAGCCCATCGTTGGGACCCACATCCTCTGAACTACGACTAGGGAGGCTTTGCAACACCTGTGGGACTGGGGAACATCTCCTAAATCAGCCATAAATATTCACAGCCAGTTGACTGTGTGTGCTCAAGCAGTGGTTCCCTGCTAGAGCAGCAAACCACTGCAACTCGCTGCCACAAAACAACACACTGAGTCTCAGAAACTCACAGGAACACCACGTCCTCTTGGATCGTCCTGTGGGCGTGGGTGTTAGTGTGTGTATGTGTGTGTGTGTTAGTGTGTGTATGTATATGTATGTGTGTCTTCATGTGTGTGTGTGTATAAATGTGTTCATGTGTGTGTATATGCATTTGTATGTGTGTACAGTATCAGTTTATGTCTGTGTGTGTGTATCTGTTTATGCGTGTGTGTGTATCTGTTTATGTATGTGTGTGTGTGTGTGTCTATGTGTGCGTGTGTGTGTATCTGTTTATGTGTGTGCGTGTGTGTATCTGTTTATGTGTGTGCGTGTGTGTATCTGTTTATGTGTGTGTTGTGCAGTCTTCTCCATCCCGGTGAGTGCTCCTCCTGCCTCCCAGCTTGCCATGGCTCCTCCTGAGTGCAGTGACAGCCTCTACTCCTCACGACGCCACCTTTCACCTCCTCCCATTGTTCCTCCTTCACCGGGGTCCTCCCTCCTGTTTTTATTGACTATCTCACTAATTGCCGCCTGCATAAACAAAGCATGGAGAGACTTGGCAGAATAAAATGCTCAGATAATGAGTTTTCCGGGGGACGGGTGGCTGTGACTGTGTGTCTGTGGACATTGATCCGATTCATTCGCTCTGTTGAATGAACAAGGGGAGGGGCTGGCCGTGCCTCTGACAGGTAGCCTGCTCCATGGATCACAGCCTCTGGTCAATAATCGTCCTCCTCCTCCTTCTCCTCATTCTCTCTCCCCCTCCTCTTCCTCCTCCTCCTCCTTCTCTCTCCCCCCTCCCCCTCCTCTTCCTCCTGCTCCTGCTCCTCCTCCTCCTCCTCCTCCTCCTCCTCTTCTCTTCCCGGTGGTTTGGGGGTGGGCTCCTTGGAATGCTGATTGATTAGGGATAATGCAAGGGAGGCATTGTGGTGATTGACCAAGTGAATCCCAACCCCCACATTTTCTCTTTTCCATTTCTCTTCTTTTCCATTGGCTTACTTCCGTTCTTTGTATTATGCCTTCATTAGGGGAAGGGGAATAAGTCAACCTGTGTCCGTTGTGTGAATCGATTGCGTTGTAAAATGTGGCTGCGATGAGACTTCCTGTGTCTCTGCGTCGGTAGTGCGTGGTGCGTTGCACCTTTCACATGGCATGCCCGGCCAAGATAAATCTGGGTACACTTGTACAGAGGACGGATTGAAAAATGGCAGTGGTTAAAAAAAGAGATAGTGATTTTAAGACATTGATCTTTCTTCCCTCTTCATGCATACGACATGATGTGGTATGCATGGGGCAAGCACTTTATTCTCTTTGTAGGATGGGCGGGTCTTTTTAGGAAAGAATTGTAAGTACCTCACCTCCTGCTGGACACGCCCCTTTTATTAGGACACTCCCTTTATATTGGGACACGCCCCTTATATTAGGACACTCCTTTAAATTAGGACACATCCTTCAATAGGAAGAATCAAAGACCATTAAAAGCCATAGCATCTTTATTTCTCTTTAACCCAGTTAAACAGAGTTCCCTGCTGGGGAATGGATAGAGGGCATGTTGTCCCTCATTACACAAGACACACACACACGCACACATGCACACACAGACACACACACATGCACACACACACACACACACACACACATGCACACACAGACAACACACACACACACGCACACAGGGTAGGTTCCACTGGGAGGTAGATGATAAAAGAAGTGGTGGGGTGGGGGGGAGGGGGGGACTGGTGCACGGCGAGAAGGGGAGAGGGGGGTGGAGGTGGGGGTGACCTTGGCCATGATGGGGACAGCAGAGGGGAGCAAGCCATCTGTCTTAGGCCACGAAGAGGTGACCCAGCATCATTGTTCAGTCGAGGGGGGGTACACCAGGGGTCATAAGGTCGGCCAAACCTCCCTGCAAGCCAATCGTAACGGAGCCTTTTGAGGCGTTTGGACCCCAACAGTCAGGAAGTCGAGAAATATTTCAGGGAACTGTACTATAAATTATGTTGGGGAAAAAAGATATGTAATGAGGAAAATGTGCTGCTGCAGTCCATTATTTTACAGATAGTGGGGAAAGAGAGAGAGGTGTTTTGTCACGCTTAGAGTCCATCTTTTGGGCTGCTTTCCAGCTTGCCTTTGTTCGGCTCCTTCACAGTAATTGTTCTGTTGGTTTGATGGCGGCCATTATAACCCTTACCATTTCACCACCATTTCACTGAAAGCTCTAAAAACAGAAACGATTTGGACATAATTTGTGCCCTGAAAACGTTCAGCACTTAGCAGGCTTTTCATTTCCATGTTTCAATCTCCATACACTGGCAGGCTTAGATGCAAACTCAAGCAGTCAGACATTTTACAAGATAAATAGTATAAAGGTTGAATTTACATATTTAATCAATTCACATTTATATTTTACTGAATATCTCAAACCATAAACCAATAGTCAAAACACTTCTTCCATTATTGCAGATGTTACCTCCAACTAAGAAATTTGAGTTAGCGCTAAAGAGATTTTTGTAATATTGGTTAATCTTGTCCCCTGTCTTAGTGAGGGCTCCCACAGGGGCCTGTGCCACCAGCACCCCCGAGATGTTTGATGAAGCTATGAACTTGACAGGGCCTTGGTAATGATGGTTTTAAATGTGAGTAGTCCACACTGTTGGTCCTTTTAGTATAATCACAAGCCCAATACCTAGAAGTTTCTAGACTGCCCCTAAAATAACCCTTCTCTCTCACCTCCTCAACTTGCCTCAGCATTAAATGTAGTTTAAGGGACATGTTTCAACTGTCGACCCACGCTCATTAGTCAACTTTTGGAGAGCATAACAGCAGGGGCTATTAAACTGAAAGCCTTATGGTCACATGAAGGCAGTCGCACAGAGATTACGGCTGGGTCTGGCCAATGGTGGACATGGTAAAAAGAAGAGTTTTATACTCTTAAAAAGTGGGGCCGTTTTAGCCTGATTAGCCAAACAGAAGATCTGGCTGTGCCATTATGATGCGGTGTTCCCAGCAGGCTTGCTTCAAAGCCACGTGCTGTAATATCCTGAACCTTATTTAGTCCAAACAGTGTGGGTCTCCTTTCACACCATTCACTGTGGAAACAGACACGCTTTTGCAAATTGGGGAGTGAATAAGCGTGGCCGATTTAAGATCAAAGCCCTTGCGGAGAGAAAATAAGTCGGCAAGTAGCTAAGCGGATAAAGAGTGACAGGGGCCTCTTGAAATGTACCATAAAGAGGGTTTACAAGTTGTGTAGTAAAAGTGACCTCTCCCCGTCTCCTTCCTCAGGCCCTTGGCGTAATGACATTGAACGCCACGATGCTGACAGCAGGCTCCAACTCTAGATGAGAATAGATGAGGAGCAGCCATGCTTGGCAGATATTCCTAAGCCTGGCTGATTCTGCTCAAACTGTTTTAGTGGGAAACGCTTAGGTTAATGGGTGTCACGGCTGCACTATTCGACTTGAGTCAAATGTAGAAGTTATCACATTTCCAATATTATGGACCGGCTCGACACAGGATGCTGACTTAAGATTTAAGATGCTGAACTATCAAACTAAATCATTACACTCATTAACTGTATTGTTTTGGTGTGTAAGACTGGAACAATAAATAATCAGGCGAGGTTGGTTGGAGCGTGCACTTGTGTGTGCGTGTTGTGTTTAATCTTGTCACCATGTAAGAGATGTCCAGCGATCCATGTAAGACCGGAGGTCATCTGCTTGAGATGATTGTAATTATACATCATTCGTCATCGAGGACAGACCACTTCATCCAGTAGGACTTCCTTCTTGTCCTGTGGATGTCTGGGACCGTGACCCCAGCCGACCCCATCAAAGAATAAGACAAAGTGGAATGGATATGAGCTGGGAGGGAATTAGGGAGACGTTATTTTCTTCATTTACACAGATGGTTTTTTTCGTCTGATCAGAAAATAACATGTACAGTGACAGTTCCTTGTGTTACATTGGACACTTTGTCACGTATACGCGATGGATGTACTAGACACTTACGTAGCCTAGAATTCATTCTGGCATGTCAGTCATTTATTTCCTGTCTAGTTATATTTGGTTCAGTTCAAATCTATGTGGAAGCCTAAATGCATATACCGCTTGCTGAGCGTGCCAAAGCCAGCATGTATTCCAAGATTTCCCGAGCATAGAGACGGATCACAAATACATACCTATAACACCGTCTCGCTGCTTTCAGTCCAGTGTGTGAAAGGCGAGCAGAGGATCCTAATACCTCCTAAAGGCTGGCACCCTGTGGTTCTGAATGGTCCATTACTCTTCGATCTGGACAGGGGTCACAGGCCAAATACAATGAGAAGGGCATGGAGGCTTTCACAAAAAAGGTAAAGCTTTTACCATTCTCCAGCCTCCTTGGACTGAACTCTGCATTACATTATTATGGAAAGGTGTGACATAAACGGAGGAAGGAATACATACATTCACAATTTTTGGCGCAGTTCCCTACGCAGGTAGGGGAAATTAAATCTGTCCAGGCAACAGTCAGAAATAAACTGCATAAACAATTAGTCCATCCACCTCCCCCAGCTGGCTGTGCAGAGGCTGCTGCAGAAGGTGACAGCAGCAGTCAAGATGCATTGGGTCAAGGTCTTGACACCGCAGTTCAACGCGTGACAAAGCCACACGTGTTGTAGTTGGGTTAGCGACTCCATCGAACCCAGTGCATTTAGTCCCGCAGGAGGATGATCTATTGCTCTTGGGAATATGAAAACACACTGTTTAATGTAACCTCTCGCTGGACTCAATGACCGGAGCGGTTGAACGTGGCGGGTTGCTGACCTTAAAGAAGATGGACCGGCGGAGACATAAGGTCCACGGTGACCCAGGCCTTTTAGCGCAAGTGATTTCCACGTGAACCTTCACCTGACATTGACTAATGAGGAACTTCCATTTCTTTTCTACAGAGCGGATCTCGCGATTATGGGGGGGGGGAGGAACTGTCCTTTATTGAGGGGGGTACCTTGGTAAAGATAAAATGGCTCCTCATTTCCTGCAGCATTTATCTATTCAGTCATTCATTCTTTACAAGTGTGTATTCATAACGGCTTCCGGACTCTGTGAGGCCCAGTTGGATTTACACTGTTGGGCCGCTAGATAAATGTGGAAATAAAAAAACATTTAAAGTGAGTGCGAATGCCAACTATTCAAAATGAGTGAGTTAGAGCGAGAGAGAGAGAGAGAGAGAGAGACAGAGAGAAAGAGAGAGAGAGAGAGAATGCCAACTATTCAAAATGAGTGAATTAGAGCGAAAGAGAGAGAGAGAGAGAGACAGAGAGAGAGGCAGAGTACAATATGAAACAGATGCCTCCACAGATGGGGGATAAACAGGCACATAGATTTCTGAACTGTCACTTTCAGTGGGGAAAATGGAAATTGCTTTTGTTGCAAAGTCTGGTTTTTTAGCCTGCCTGGTCTCTCTTGTGAATTGTTTTGTGCTACAGTTGATGAATGGAAAAACCTTCAGCAGAATCTTTGCAGAACAACTTTTATTAAATAAATCCCACCAAACTGAAACGCCTTCAGTTTTTACTTTGAATAATGATAGGATAGGGACATGTTGAATACGTTTGTGCGCTTGTATAATGTTAATTCACTGTGGCTGATATCTCAGCGGGAATGTAGATAAAAAAGACAGCATTAGCGAGTCAGTTAGCTGAACACTAGCAATATTCTGCTAAAACCCAAAGCATTGAGCTTTGTTTGTTCTCGTATCAATAGTTTTATTTCATGTTGAACGCATCTCAGCTTTGCGGCGCATCCATTGTGTTTGAAGGTAGGGCGGGACATGAGAGGCCAATATGAAATCGTTTATAACCTGTCACCTTAGACAACATCACATGTGGTGTTACTCCCTTAATCACCGTTTTATTAACCAGCAGCGCGCATCTGAAATGACAGCAACTCAGAGACTGTTGTTGTATTCCTGTAGGATGTGTGGTAAGTGTTTATCTTTGGGTGGAGGTGTGCATTAGGTGGAGCCATGGTGGAGCCACTGCGTAGGTCTGGAGCTGCCGCCTGTTGAGGAGAACCAGAGAGGAGATCATTTGTGGACTGGCAGGTCACCCACTGGTGTCAGCTTGTGGGCTTTGACATATTATCACAGGCATTTGTTTGTGTCCTCCTCCTCTCCGTTCATCTCTCCCTCTCCCTTCCTCTCTCTCTCTGTCTTTGTCTGTCTGTCTGTCTCTCCACCACTATCTCTCCCACCCTGTCTATGTCTTTTTCTGTCTATCTCTCTCCTCCTCCCCTTTCTCTATTCTCTCTCTCTCTCTCTGTCTCACTCTCTTTCTCCTCTCTCTCTCTCTGTCTGTCTGTCTGTCTCTCTCTCTGTCTGTCTGTCTCTGAACCGCTCTCTTTCTTCGTTCTCTCTCTTTATCTTTCTCTGTATCTGTCTCTGTCTATCTCTCCTCTCTCCTTTGTGCTGCCTTTGATCTGCTTTGGTGTCCTCCATGTAATTAGTTTTCCTTAACTGTTCGGCTTTCTATTTGTTTGGCTTCTTTGGTGTACGTGAAAAGAAATAAGGGGGGTAGTTGTGTGTGTTTATATGTATATATATATTTGTATATAAATGAGGGTGCTAGTTGTGTGTGTTATGTGTTGGGGATTGGGGGGGGGGGGGGGGGTTAGCTGGTGTTCAGGGGCACCAGATGTATTTCCTATACACCTCAAAGGGTACAAACAAGGCACGGCACTAACCTGCAGGGACTTTAAACAGCCGGTAATCCTGCCCATTGTTTTCCCTCTCAATTTGTCTGGGCCTGGCGTCGCACGCATACTAAAGCAGCCCGCTCCACCTGCCACTCACAGGCCTATATCTCTCTGTGGCCGGCTGTTCGCCTGGAGACCCAGGGTCCTATTTCTTAGACTAAACACACAGCGCACCTCACTGGGCCCGGCTCAGTCTTCCTCACAACCAGTCAGTTACTCCCTGGCTCACAATGTGGTGTTGAATGCAAGATGGATGCCCACTCTCTGAGATGCACACACGCGAACACACACACACACACACACACGTGCACGCATGCACAAACACACACACGCATACATGCACAAAAGCACGCACGCACGCACACACATACGTATACAAACACACACATGAACACACGAATTGACACACACACGCACGACTACACCCACACACACACACACACACACACACACAGTTATTATTTTCATATGTGTGTTCATTTGTACTCGCCCTCTCTGTTGACACTTGAGAGAGCACAGGACATAAAAAGAGAAAGAGAGAGTAAGAGATAAAGGGAGAGAGAGAGAGTGAGAGAGAGAGTAAGAGAGAGTAAGAGTGAGAGAGCACAAGGGTATGTTTTCTATTTTCCATGCCCTGGGCGTTAGACATACCAGGAGCGACCGAAGCGCGGCAGGCGGGATGAGATGATAAAACTGCGAGGCACTCTCTTCTCATGTTCAAGTTAATGGATAAAATGGTGTCAGCATGTTACTGCAGCCCCCTCAGGATCCACAAAACTGGCAGGAGTATAAACCCCAGCAATTGTTCTGAGGCCAGACGCTAAACCCCTCCTCCATCGTGAGGGGGCTGCCTCGAGAGAGAGACAAATTTGTGTAAACTGAAATAATATTATTTTAATGAAGTAAATTCATGTTAATGTCTGTAAGTTGGTCTATGGAAGCCACTCAACTCTAAAAGCTCTTTGTGTATTGCCGTCCATCCCATACCTTTTCAGCCTTTTCCCCTCTTTACTGTCGCTCTTCTTTTCGTTTTTTTTCATCCTTGGCATTGCTGCAGGGCAGGGCAGTATGGCTCAGGAGGCAGAAAAGGTCACCTGACATCTAGAGGGTTGCTGGTCCAATCCCATGACTCCATTTGGCAAAAAAAAAAGATAAAACGGTTAATTTGTCCTTGAGCAAGACTTAACCCCTCACTATCCCGACAGGTTGCCCTGCACTGCTAACATTCTGTTGTAGTCAGAATGTGTGTGTGTGTGTGTGTGTGTGTGTGTGTGTGTGTGCGTTTGTGTGATGTGTGTGTGTGCGTTTGTGTGCCTGTGTATGTGCGTGTGTCTGTGTGTGTGTGCGTGTGTCTGTGTGTGCATGCGTGTGTGTGTGTGCGTTTGTGTGATGTGTCTGTGTGCGTTTGTGTGCGTGCGTGCGTGTGTGTGTGTGCGTGCGCGCGTGTGTGTGCGTGCGCGCGTGTGTTTGTGCGTGCGCGCGTGTGTGTGCGTGCGTGTGTGTGTGCTGCAAGGCTGAAAGAGAAGCATTAATTTGCAGTGGTTTGAGGTGTCGCAGCGAGTAGAAAGCCCGGTATAAAAAGCCCATTTTCCATTCATGCCCTGGGCTTCAGAAGCTATGCTTGGCCGTAGACCAGTTGATCTTTGCAAACCCATTCTGGTGGCTAGGTGAAGGTTTTTATTTTATGCTAATGGTTATCCTTTTCCATAATCACATTCAATTACAATTAACAGTAGGGATTTTTTTTTAACTGCCTAGAAATATGGTAGGTGGTTTAGCAGTGTCTGTTCAAATGAAACACATCTTAGATTTTAATATTGATATCAATGTAGTATTAATAACAACAACAAGCAGGGTAGTAGTAGTAGCTAGGATGTTCTACCACTCCATTTCTGGGTTCTAGGTTCGATCCCCAATGTCCAGAGTCTACCTATAGGCCTCCATGATCCTCTACCATCTCCTAAAATGCCACATTTTTGTATTCACTGTAAGTCGCTTCGGAAGACAGCATTTACAACGTCCACGGTAACGATTTTCACGGCACTCAAAAACAGCACATCCGTGTGGTAATCGCACGTGAAAATGACATTTATTTTCACCTCTTCTCTGAGCCGGCCCTGTGTGTAAGTGGTGCTGTTGCCAAGTCAACAGGACCAGGTGTGATCTGCTGGGAGCGGCGGGGTCAGGAGGGCCTGGCTGCCCGAGGTGGACTCTCCTGATGAGAGGCTGAACCAGTAGAGCAGGAGAGCGGACAGGACAGAAGGGGAAGGCTGGCAGGGGGAAGACCAGACTGGGATGGAGTGAATGGGATGGAGAGGTGTCAGCCTGCACAGCTCCAGTTGTTTTGAAAAGTGGGGGCGGGGTTGCAAGTGCTACTTAAATCGGTGTCTGTCCCAAGTGTGAGGGCGTTTAAGGTGCAGGAATGAGGCCATTAACCCCCGCTCCCTGTGGGATGACACACAGCGGGGGGGGGGGGGGCATCATTAGAGAGCGCTATAGATCCATGCACCTCGGACCATGCGTGTCCTTGGCGGTGGAAGCAGAGGTGACATTTGCTTTGTGCTTGTGCAGCACAAAGCAGTTGACTGTGAGCTGATTCCAAAAACACTGAAGTGCTGTTTTTTGTTTATCTTTTAGCTGCTTGCATACGCGCCGCGGTTCTGCAAAAGTAGCTGATGTAAGTGCCCGATTTATTCGGATTTTCGTTCCAAAGAACATCCCAGGCTCCACTTTTCACCTCTCTTTGCTGTCGCCGTTTTTTTTTGTTTTTAACAGCGATGTGAAATGCCCATAGCTAGAGGCAAGCACCCCAGGGGCTAGCTCTCTCCAGGAGGCTACGCAATTATCTTGTGCTTGATAGCCGCTCCCATCCTGACACTTCCCCTGCCAGTCACCGTACTGTCAGCCCAGGGTGCGAATGTGAGCTATCTTTTAAAAAATGAAAAACCCTTCCCCGAAGGCCCAGCTCAACAGGAGGCTGGAGATCAACAGCAGGTGCACCCAGCAGAGGCAGCGCAAGCATGAGCTGTCATGTCAGCATGAATTGATGCTATGACACTCACACACACACACACACACACACACACACACACACACTGACAGAATCCCATGCCCAATCACCCATCCCATCCCAACTTCCTTTAAAGTCGTAATTGACTTCAACTTGTGGACTTAGACCTTTCTCCCATATGGGAGCTATCTGCTTTATGACTATGCGGTGCTTACGGCCGTGTGTATCTCGGGTGACAATGATAATGCTAAAATTGTTATTCTGTCCGACACCATATGCTGCTGAACAGGAGGACAGCCCGAGCAGCGCATGGTGGAGTGGCACCTGCTTGTCAGAGGGCTGCAGCAGAGGGAAGACACGTTCTGAGCCCAGAGCGCTGCACCAGCATGCCAATCAGGTTGTCAGGATAATCCCCTTCAACCACCTACACACACACACACACACACACATACACACACACACACACAGCCCTCCCACCCATGCCCACATCCCTACTCTCTGCCTCTCTCCCTCTTTGTCTATCTCTCGCTATGTTTTCTCTCTGTCTTCTCTCTCTCTGTCTCTTCCTGTCTGTCTGTCTGTCTGTCTGTCTGTCTGTCTGTCTGTCTGTCTGTCTGTCTGTCTGTCTGTCTGTCTGTCTGTCTCTCTCTCTCTCTCTCTCTCTCTCTCTCTCTCTCTCTCTCTCTCTCTCTCTCTCTCTCTCTCTCCTTGTTTGCCTCACACAACATTACCCCCTGCAGGCATGGCCATGTATGCTGATCGACACCAGTGAAAACAACCCTTGGCAGAATTGTCAGAGTTGTCTGAGAACAAGTTTTAATTAAATTTGCTCGGTGCATGTGTACATGGTAATCAATATGTTATCCATCAGTATGTTTGTGTCAAACGCGGCCCCCCCCCCCCCCCCCCCCCCCCCCCCCCCCCCCCCCCGCCTCAAAAGCTGTGTGAACGGATGGCTTCACCGTGTACGGCTTCACTAGCTCAAGACCTCTCCTGGGGGAGACGCCGATGATTTCACTCGCCTGCTTGTGAAGGGTTTGGAATGTGTTTGGTTTGATTTTTATTTATCCATTATGAAGCCTTCCATATATCTATATATATATCTATCTATATAGATAGATAGATAGATAGATAGATAGATAGATAGATGTACACAGGGAGAACTCTGTTCTGAGAGGGAGATACACTGTGGCTGGTGTCTGCTGTGTAGTTTCACAGCTATTGATCTGCAGACTCGGAGATGAGATGAGGGTCTTTGCCTGCACTCATGATCATCTGTCGAGCTGCGCTGGAGTCCTCTTCACTGCTGCTGTAGCTGCTTCACTCGCTGGTTCAGAAGGAGAACAAACGCAGGGATTTATCTTTGTGTAGTGTATGTGTGTGTATGTGTGTACGTGTGTACGTGTGTGTGTTAGAGCATGTGTTTGATTGTGTGTGTGTGTGTGTGTGCGCACACGTGTGTGTATGATTGTGTGTGTGTGTGTGTGTGTGTGTGTTTGTGTGTTTGTGTGTGTATCCAGTCAGCCTCATGTGCGTGTACGGGTACGTTGTGTGTTCATTCAGGCATGTGTGTGAGTATGTCGGGTGGGGGGTTGGGGGGGGGGGTGAGGTTATGTTGAGTGTCTGTACATGCATATGTAATACAACAGGAACTTGGAAGCATAGAAGGGAGAGAGAGAACGAGAGAGAGAGAGAGAGAGAGAGAGCGAGAGAGGTTATGAGGAACACAGCTGAGATCCCAGAACTCACTGAGCAGGGAAGCTGTTCTCCAGAGCATCCTCTCTGATCCTCTCTCTCTCTCTCTGTCATGTCAAGACTGTAACAGGTGTCTCACCTAAGGCAAACAAAACACGGTATCACCGTTTCCTCTTCATCTGACTTCACACTGTACATCTATTATTGGAGGTCCCCGGGATTATAGCAAAGAGGACATAAAAATAGCATATTTCACATTCGCTCTCTGTTAACAGTTTTTTATTTACATTTCCTTCTTCAATGCACCAGTCTCATGTCAATCCTGTGTGTGTGGGTGGGTGGGTGGGTGTGTGTGTGCGAGTGTGCATGCGTTGTGTTTCTGTGTGTGTGCATGCATCTGAGCATGCGTTGTGTGTGTGTGTGCGTTGTGTGTGCATGCGTTGTGTGTGTGTGTGTGTATGAGTGTGTGTGCATGCATGCCCGCCTGCGTGTACACCTTTTGGCATTGGGCTCTCATTGAGGGATTAACCACCACGGCGACGGCCCCAGGAACCTTCCTGGCGCCGGGCCTCTCTGGCGGGCCGCTGCCCGAACAGAAGGTCAGAACATGCCATAACACCGCATCACTTTGGCCCGGTGCCCATGCACCTCCAGCCCACCTTTTGGCTCTGCCAGGGAAGGGTGACCATGAAGGGGGCCCGTCTCTGATCTCAGCCCTGCAGTATATACCATCCAGTGGTTGTACAGTGGCGCCGCCCTGGAGGAGAAGTTCCGGTACTGCTCCATCTCGGCGTTCCTCCTGAGACGTTCATCTAGCGATGGCCGCCTGATGAGTTTGTGTGCGGCGTACATCTTTTTATTGCAAATTGGATTTGTGCTTTTATGGCAGCTGTAAAAAAAAATATATATATATAAAGATAAAGAAAAATAATTGCTGAGGGTGGGATGTTATGCTGTGGAATGCATTAACATGGAAATACGATCAAGAAATCGAGCCTGAGATTGTTTCTTTTAAGGGCTCGCATGGACCTCCATAACACACTGCTGTGTGTTCCACTGCATCCTTCTCAGGTAGAGCCAGGCGGAGGATTAGCATGTGTCTCTTCCTCTCTCCTCTCCAGCCTTCCTCCCATGCCAGCCTGCACCCACCCTCCCTCCCCCTCTCCTCCCTGAAGCAGGTGGTCTGAGACAACAGCATCCACCCCTACCCCACCGCCAACCCCTTCTCTGATTAAACCCACCAGGTTTCATTTACATGATCCGTCCACTCCAGGACGTGGTGTCCTGTCTCTCCAAGGTACCTGACATTACCCATCAGCCTCAAGGATGCACTTTGCTGACACACCTGTCTGCTCCAATCGGCTTCCTCTTTCTGGTCACATGACTCCCCTGAACTTGCTGGCTACAACTAATGAACTGACATTCTGGAAATGTAGTATATCAATATCTCATATTAATATCTAGAAGTGCAATCAATGCGAGACGTGTTGCTCCATAAATATATATATTTTCTTTTTCCCTTTTCATTGATTATCTGGCTCTTGGCAAAGCTTCTAGTGGGGATGATATGGAGTCTGCTTTTCTGTGTGTGTGCTTTCATTACATGAGATTAATAATCTAGCCTAAATCATTTACATCTCAGTGATTCCCTCCGGCCGCACCATATTGGGTTTGATATCGCTTACATGTGGGAGAGGCGGGAGGCGAGGGAAGACAGTAGACTGGAGTATTAACATGAATGAAACAGTAGGGAGCGGTCCTCCCCAGCAGGCAGCACGGTGATGTCATTATTTAGGAACGGCAATAATGGACAAATTCAATACTCAGACAGCGTGGCTATTCTTATATTTGTTTTTGATTGAAAGTCTTCTGAAATATTGTCGAGGAGAACTAATATAGCATTCAACCTCAGGTCAGATATCTTTTATTTACACTATTACTTTACACATCACCCTAAATAATAGACAATTAGATGTGGGAATTCTCTTTTATGTTTTTGGTAGTTTCTTTCAGAAACGCAGACCCATGGATCACACATGGATCCAAGGAGTAGAGCTATGGGGCTTGTACATCAGAATGCATCATGGGATTTTTTTGTTGGCGATACTCCGCCATATTGAGAGGACTCAAGAGAGTTGTAGAACTGTAGAAAACTGAATCAATGTAAATAACCGAATGAAAACTATGTTTTGCAACGTCTCGCATGAGAAACAATGCAACACGTTCAAACACAAAAATGACTCCCCATAATGACAAATAATTTCACGATAGATAATTAAACAATTACCAAAAAACACATAACTACCAACGCAATAACTAACATTGCCATGCTCCCGTGCTTCCAAAATGGTGGCGGTCATTGCGATGTGACGTTGCGATGCACAAGCTATTCTCTGAAAGGGCTGTTGCTAACAGATGTTCTCTCAGGAATCAGATGGTTGGATGTTGAAGTGTTCATTTACAAATATCATTTATGGTCGTTTGAATGTCGTAGGAATGGCCTCCTTGAAACAATTTGTATAAGCTCTGGAAAAAATTAAATCACAGCAGGTTTAAAAAACCTTTTTGAATTGGAAATAATTGCATTTCTGTTGAAATGCTAATAAGAACTGTGGGGATGAAACAATGTTAGATTAAATTCAATTGAGCGAGTCATCATGTGTATTTGTGTATTTTTGTGTCTTTAATTCCCTCTCATTTTATTGTAGATGATATGTAGTTACTGACAGTGACGACGATGGCGTCACTGTCAGCTTACTTCACATTGAGTACAGTAAGCAATGTTTAGAGGAGGCACTTCATGTGAATAGGTTTTTCTCTGTCTTTTAGACACACCATTGATTTAAGTTGCTTACAGGAACTGTGTGTAATGCACATCATCTCACCCTTTAAGACAGAGCACTCTCCTGCCTGTAATTGGCTTTGTTCAGAGAAACAGGATGTTTTCTGGGTCGGGGATTAGACTAATCTTGAACAGAACACCCGGCTACCACCTGGTAAATGTCACAACCAAGTGACAGGGGGGAGGGCCCGCGTTTACATTCAATCAGCCATAATTGTGCTGTGATTGAGGTATTACAGTCTAATTGTTTCTAGTGCCTAGCAGCCACCCTGTTGTCTACAAGACACAAACATTACATCTCAAAAAGTACTCCAAGGTGAAGCCGCATATTAAGTTAATTATTCCCTCAATTGCTCGCTAATTTCTGGTAATCTGGGTGATCTAGAGATAGGTTGGAACATTCAAATAGCGTTTAGCAATCAGCCAATCTAATTACAATAGAAATGGAGATGGCCATGGAGAGGCAGGCATGGGATTTCTTTTTTTCTCTCCTCCATTTCCCTTCTGAAGCCGGTCAATAAACAATCTGCATAACTTTAGCACATCAATATTTAAAGTGCCAGCCAAAGGTCTCCTCTCCTGCAGCTCTCAGTCTGGTTTTGATGTTTACTACTTTGAAATGTGCCACACACAGCACTGAAATGCTCCCTGGGGCTTTCACCCATGTGTGGATATGTATGTTTATGTGTGTGTGAGTGTGTGTTTATGTGTGTGTAAGTGGGTGTGTGTGAGTGGGTGTGTGTCAGTACGTGTGCAAGGACCCGCACGCACATGCGTGTGTTTGTATTTATGTGTGTGTGTGCTTTTATTTGTGTGTGTGGTTGTCTGCTTGTATTTGTGTGTCTGTGTGCGCATGTGTACGTGCGTAGGCACATAATGTCCTAACATGCTGTGTGTTTTTTGCTGTATGTGTTGTTTTTGTATGCAAGATGAAAAATGTGTATGTGTAGTTGTATGGGGCACCAGCGTGAGTGAGTCTACGCCTTCGTTTGTGTGTCTGGGGGCATGCATCAGAGCCAGGCCTCAACCCGCCCACCAAGCCGGCACAAACGATCTGCTTCCTCAAATTGCTCACAGCTGTGCCGCCGGTAGGAAAGGGAGTGGTGGTGGTGGTGGTGGTGGTGGTGGTGGTGGTGGTGGTGGTGGTGGTGGTGGTGGTTGGGTGGGGTGTGAGGGATAGCCGGGGTGGGGGTTGGGGGTGGGGAAGAGAATATGGGGGCTGAATTTTTAACGACGAAAACAAATGAGGCAACACAGGCACACAATTAGGGGGAAGTCATGGCTATGTGTCGTCTTCAGATGAGTAACATGATGGCCCCTTTACCCCTGGCGGGGGCAAAGCCCTGCCCCAGGAGATGGCTCATTAGGGGCTGCGGAGGGAGAGAGGGAGGGGGTGAGTTCTGACAGTCAAAACACTGGGCAGGAGGGAGAGGCGTTGGGCGTGTGTGTGTGTGTGTGTTTGAGGTTGGGATTTTTTTAGGGGGCTGGGGGGCGGGGTAGGTGAGTGGCACTCAGAAGGTATGGGGGGGGGGGGGGGGGGGCTTGTGTGAACCCTGTTTAACATTCTAGCGTTCTGCAGCGTGGAGGGCATTGGTTCAGCGGTGTGACGTGCTGCATTTAAATCACGGCGTGGCGCACGAAGGGACGGCCGTCCTTTTGGCTCCAGCAGCCGGGCATTACCTCGTGAACTCTGTAGCGCGCTCTCCCCTGACTTATCATGATGTTTTCCTGCTTAATGAAATCTTGCTCGCGGGGTAATGATTTCAAGTCTTGTATAAAATCGATGCCTATACTGACATTGCGCTGTGACCGTGTGTGTGTGTGTGTATTGGGGGGGGGGGGGGGGGGGGGGGGGTTGTGTGTGAGTTGTGTTGAGTTTGATGCACGTAGGCTAGTGTGTGGAGAGAGAATATAAGCCTTGTGAATTGATATTAACATTTCAATAATCTTCTTCATGCAGAGATAAGGTTATCAGAGGGGAGATTAAGAATTATTATAATAGTGAAGACTCTACCGCTTGAAATGAGCCAGCTTCTTTAGTGACAGGTTATAAAACCTTCCATCAATTATGCCTAATGCATTTTAATACCAAGCTATCAATTACAGAGTTCGTGCTCACTCCTCATATTCATTCATACGAGGAGTCATCTCAATGTTGTTGATCGCCAAAGAAAGGTTGCATAGTCGTGACTATGAAATCCCAGTACTATTCAGATTTCCCTATTTCCTAGTTCACCTGTAGAAAAAGCTATACAGACACCAAGGACAGGGGACGACTTGAGAACAACAGGAACAGCAACAACATGGCAGACAACAACCTGCGTAAATGTGTTGGGGGAACCGTGTGGTGTTTGGACCACTTGTAACAATGAAGGCATTGCTGTAGTAATAGCAATGCGGTTGGAAAGAGAAGTCTTTGTTTAGGAGGCGTGTAAACGCTCTGGCCTGCAATGAGACTGTGTGGAGAGTATATATGAGTTGGAACAGTGCCACCAGATGGTTAGGGCCAGAAGTGAAGCTGTCATTTTCCACCTCTCATCATCTCTAATGAGCCATCACATTATATCTCACTCTGCAGAGACACAAAAACACAACAATTTCCCCCTTTTTTTTCCTTCCTCTCGCCTAATAGGGCTACGGGATTTTTGTGAATCAAGCTGTAATTGACAGCTAAATCTCAAGTGAGATGCTGGACTGGATTCACAGACCAAAGCCCTCCACCTATCACCCCTCTGATGAAAGCCAAGTCAGGTTTATTCTACAGAGCCACGTATCCTACTGGGAAAGGACTGACTAATGGAATAACACATTAACCTTTTGCCAAAGTTCCCCCATTTTAAAATGATCCCCATGATTTATTGTTGATCAGAAGGGAGGAAACACACACAGATTTGTTTGGTCGGCATTTACTGTATTCAGTGACTCTGCTTTATTCTATTCAGAACATTAGCATAGCGACTATTAGCGTTTGAACAAACCTCATTGAGCGGCCTTGATTAGGCTGCTCATTGAGGGTTGAGTAAGCATAGCTAATCTCATTAACCATAAAGAGATATTCTTCTCTCGTGTAATTATTGTTCAGAGCTAAATTAATTAAAACAAAAGTATCCGCATCTGTAACCACGGATTAAGGATTTAGCAGTAACAACTATTTATTGCAAAGCGTAGAATAAAAGATTGATGGATACTGCATAAAGATGTTTTAGTCAAGGTATTTTAAGTCGTGGTGGTTGGTGGATGGTTCTTTTTGTGCATAACTTTTATATTTCTCATTTGAAATTAAATGTCAAATAAATCCCACAATGCGAAGAACCAAAAAACGGCTTATCAATAATGTCAAATAATAATTTATAATAATAACTTATAAATAATGTCAAACTAAATTAGCATAACTTGACTTGTCACTTGCTTTTAAACTTTCTACTTCCAACTTTATGAAGGCACATGCAAGAGTGGTAGTCCTAGATAAGATATTTATCCTATAGCTTTACACTGTTCCTTTAAACTCTACCTGTCAACAAGTCCACCTTTACTTAATTATTTAGATTTATTTAGGGTTTCTTAATTTATCTGCCTGTTTGTACAAACAGTAGGGCGTAAAATGTTAATAGATAATTGAAAGGAGTTGAATGGAGATGAATAATTCAGTGGCACAATGAAGACTAAACTCTTGGACTCATAAGGACTGCTGTTTTCCTTTGGCACAAATAATCCACTGGTTTGTGATCAGTATGGCAGTTTTTAACACATAGGAACTAAAAGTAAGACTTCTTCGAAAACAACTAGTGTGCCGATCATCAATGATGGGAACCTACCTCTTAAATTGGATATAGCATACTATTAGTTCAACCTTGTTTCAATCGTCCAGAATGTAGTACAGACATTTCTGCAAATGAACGTAAAATACACGATCTGAAACTTTTATTTCCCATTGCATTCAATGCAGAACTTACATTTGTGTTCTGACGAACACACACACACACACACACACACACACACGCACACGCACACACATGCACACACACGCATACACACATGCACACACACGCATACATGCACACACACACACACATACATGCACACACACACACATACACACACACACACACACACACATATGCACACACACGCATACATAAACCCACACACACATGCACACACACGCATACACGCACACACACACACGTTATGCTGACCTTGGACAGAGAACTGGCCCTCTCCTCATCCATCACCATTGCACTCAACAACAAGACAGGAGATGTTGGCTGACGCATCATCATCATCACACCATTTCACATCTCATCGATCTGACACCAGCCATCACTCAGCTGTGCCACTGACACGGCGCTGTGCTCCTTTTTAAGAAACGACCTGAAGGAAAATGCCCAGAGGACAGGATGTGATGGGGTGTATAATACTCACATGGGCAGTTGTGTCTGGGCGGGGGTGGATTTGCGTCACCATAAAGGCTCCGGTGTGCACGGTGTGTGTCTTGACAGGTGCAAGGACACCCCCCACCCCACCCCTCGCCAACGGGCCGCTGATTGCACCCTAATTTATCACGTCCCGTTGAGAGGCATCGAGGGAATGGATCTACCTATGGGGATCTCCCCCAGCGGCAGCTCTCCCTCCCTCCCTCCCTCCCTCCCTCCCTCCCTCCCCCCTAGGCACCCGTTCCAGCAGGAGACCCACAGGACGTTTCAATTAAAACATCCCATCTCGTTTATCTCTGCTCCCACACCTCCGCCCGGCCCCGACGCTGGAATCACTGCATTCAGGGATAAAGCCGTCCATCCCTGCATTCAGTTTGTCGCTCCTACCTCCTGGAGATTAGAAGTCATTGTGTGTGTGTGTGTGTGTGTGTGTGTTTGTGTGTGTGAGTTAATCCTGTTGTTGGCTGTTGTTGTGTTTGTGTATCTGACACTGAACTAGTGTTTTTCTAACTGAAATTGAACATGGCAAACATATCACCACTGATATAGGACCATTTTAACGTTATCGATTTTTTTGATCGGTTGTGCATTTAAAAATGGTTCGGTGTATTTTGGGTTTTAAGCAGCAAAACAACATTGGATGTCCTAGTAATCATTTCAAAAGATAAAGTCGCCACAGTTAGTATAGGTCAAAGATAGTAGTCGTACTTTCTAGTCCCAGTTTGTTTCCCTATGTCCATAGTCCCAAACAGGGCATTTTGCCAATCAGAGTTGATGGACATCTGAGGGCCGATAACAAGGAATCTCTTCCATCACTGACCTGACGAAGGCCTCAAGGAGACATGAAATGCACCTGGCTCATTAAGTATTCATGGCATGCTTGTGTATGGGTTAACGACCACAATCTGAATGATGATTCAAAGTCAAAATGATGCTGTTGAGTACAAAAACTTGGCAATGGTGATTATTTAATTTTATGCAATCAATTTTATGGTTTGAAATGACCTCTATCTATTAGTGGTTGGAAGAGCCATCTCCTGGCCATCACTTAGGTGGGAACCTTCCTGTTAATTGCCAATTGATTAAAGTTTAATAGGAGTATTGATTGATGGTTTTCTGACCATTAACCGGTCAACTGATTGGGCTGTATGTCCACACAAGGCGTGTTCGACATACATCATGGGTCAGTTTGATCATCTACCTGTTTAAAATGTTATTAAGATGGTGTGGGTTAATCTTCTTTATTTCTATTTATTCATTTACAAATAATTGAACAGTTAAACTTATATCATAGAAGGGATGAACCGCTCCATACAGTGAACAGAACCACTCCCTCCAGTCCCTCCAGTGAACAGAACCACTCCCTACAGTGGACAGAACCACTCCCTCCAGTGGACCGAACCGCTCCCTCCAGTCCCTCCAGTGGACAGAACTGCTCCCTACAGTGAACAGAACCACTCCCTCCAGTGGACAGAACCACTCCCTCCAGTGGACAGAACCGCTCCCTCCAGTGGACAGAACCGCTCCCTCCAGTGGACAGAACCACTCCCTCCAGTGGACAGAACCGCTCCCTCCAGTGGACAGAACCACTCCCTCCAGTGGACAGAACCACTGCCTTCAGCGGGCTCTCCTATGCTCTTTTCAGAGTTCTCTTTTCATGTACAAAAACAGATTCTTGCCATTGGGAGCTGAGAAGTCAACATTGCAGTGTTTAAAGATGGAATACTCATAATAATACCCCAATCTAGGTAAGACGTCGGCGGACTCAGTTTTAGGATATTTAATTAAAAGAGACAAATAGCAAAGAAACAAATCCTCCTCAGCTGTTATATTCTGCTCATGTTGTCAGGGTAAGGTTTGGTTTTGTGCATTTTACAATAGGTGTTTTGCACGACGCCTTGCATGTCAAAATCTCTTTCTCCGACTGTCAAGCGATTTGCAGTGTTTGACTGTGACTATACGCCAGGCAGCTGCCATTGCCCTCTGCTCAAACTCAACGCGTCTTTGTCTCCCCAATCCCTTATTGCCTCAACTGTCACACACCTCAGGAACCCTCCGCAAACTCCCTCTCTCCGTCTCCTATCCCATCTTTACTGGTGTAAGTGGATTTAACAGGTGAAATCATGCGCCGAACATGGGCTTCACCTGGATTTTACCGGAGTGTCTATTCCCAAAGAAATTTGTACAGCGTGTACAAAATTGTTAGTGTCACCTTCCAATGCGGTCTGCAGCAGCACTAAACCGCACATGCAATGAGGAACAATCAGAAAGACAGAGTAGCCGAACAGTAGGCAATCTAAAGACAATCCGCTTGTCTTCTGTAAAAGATGAGCATGCCCGGAAGCCAGCGACGGATTCATCATTCATGGGATGCTGGTAGGGAAATTTAAGAGCTTAATTTTGTGGTTCCGGGTGTTTGATGTACCCAAGTGATTCAACAGCAGTTACAACAGAGACTGATGCTGTGCAGATGGACAGCAATTTTTCAAGTAGATGTATGGCCTCTCCTGCTGGAGTTAATGATGTCATGCTGGTGATGAGGGGCATTTCTTCTCTTTCAGCATCTCTATGATATTGTCACAATCCAATGGACAGGCAGGACTCTCACGCTGCTGATTATTACAAATCGTTTTTGTTCAGTATGCATAGCAGCCTGCATAAGATGTAAAGTAACATTTCCTATTGTGTTACTACAGTACTGTGATACTACAAAGTCAAACGAAATCCACACTTATCTACTCAAAATGACATTTTCTGAATACTTACACAAACTCTCCCTAGTTTGTGTCTATAACTATCTCGACCCCAAAGGGCAAAGGCGTGATAAAGCTCAACGGCCGCGTCACAGCGGCTGAGACATGTTCTGAGGGGACATGACTGTGACTCTGCTCTCTAAAGGGAAGAAGAGGAAGAAGTACAAGATCCACACGGCAAACCCAGTGTGACATTGCCGAGGGCTTTAAATATGAATGAGTTTGATCCTGGTGCTGCTCTACTCTGCGCTGCATACCTGGGGTCTCCATTTGAATAGGCTAATTAGTGGGCAGCGGTGCTGATTGCCAGTCGCTGGTTCAGAGAGTCATTGTGCGTGTGGGCGAGGGTAGACAGGGCTGCGAGGCACATTGTGCCAGCAGACTCCAGGTGAAGACTGGGGATAGAAGTGAAATCCTCCTCTAATCCCTGAGCCCCCCTGCTGAGTGGCTGTTGTTAGGGAAGCAGCCCGTACGACACTAATGATAAGAACGACCGCAATATGAGTCACTCACACTTTTTTGTAATATTATTTTTCAATCTTGCCAGCTCATTGTTTGAGAAAATCCTATCACTCACACCACAGCGTCTGCCTTCTTGTGGGTCTTGGCTGACGGCAGAGTTGTCAGGCGCAGAGAGCGGTATTGCATGAAGTGCGGTGGATTTAATAATTGATATCGCACGTCGCAGTCAAGATGAAGCGTGTGCCATTCAGAGGTGTGAATGGAGTCAGGCCTCATGGGGATTGAAGCTTCACTATATCTGCTACTCCACTGATAGGAAGACGAGAGAGACTGGGGATAGCTTGTTGTCAGGGGCCATTCAAACACACACACACACACACACACACACACACACACACACACATATACTGTGTCTGGACTGTTTCCAAAAGATTTCTTTGAGATTTCTTGGAAAAACACTGCAGTGTCAAATTGGAGGTATGTTGTGGCTACATTACCCATGTTTCAGCACCAGTGACCTTTTCTTTACGTTCATCGCCGCATCAGGAGCAGGTAGGATGTACTGCAGAAGTGGCTCTACTGATTGCTCTGTGGTTGTATAAGCACCTTGGAGAACATCCAAACATTTGAACTATGAGCTGTCGTGATTTGTAGTCGGCTGAAATTCATCATCCTGCATGACATTGGGTTCGCATACAGTGTGTGCGTTAAGTGTATCATCAAACACACACAAGCAAGTACACGATTCTGACTACTACGTTTTGGTGATTAATATACCCACACTTTAGCAAAGCGACATACCTCATGTATGCACGCACACAAACTCACACACACACACACACACACACACACACACACACACACACACACACACACACATTGTAGATGGGGGATTTGACTTCCATCAGGCAAGCAAACACATCCATCTCTTTGGAACAAGAAGAATGAAGCACGTCAAGATAGAGCAATCGCTTTAATTCACTGGTGGGTCTGCGGCAAGGGATGTAACATCTTTGACATGGCAATACATTTAAATGCACTCTAACTTGACTTTTTTGTTCCTACTGCTGGGCGGGGGCGGGGGGAGGGGGGGGGGTCTGTAGCAGGGGAAAGAAGAGTTAAGCATTTGTTACTGGTACTCAGTATTTAATAATCATTTATATTTCAAGGCACTGTTTGCGAGGAGAGCGATGGGACACGGGTAGCGAAGTGCTTGTTATGTTGTGGATGTTGTATTGTAACATTGAAGCAGCTACGTCGTGTTTGCTATGTACAATTACCTCCGTAAGGTTTTGAATCACAACCATCCCCCATTTTGCTATTTTCTATTTTCCATTTATTTTATAGCGATTGAGTTCTGTTATTTTTTCTCCAATATTCTTCAATATGTGTTCAGGGCTTTATGACGAGAACGTGTCAACATTCACAACAGTAAAGTGTCTTGTTGCTGCTGTTGCCTGCGCCTTGTTGCCGGACACAGGTGGATAAACCTGTGTGGGGAGCAGCACAGGAGTAGCGAGCGTGGCTCAGAAGAGTCTGATTGATTTGGCAGCAGACAGGAGCAGGGCCTCCCCCGTGCCACACTCCGAATAATTCTTTGATTAATGCTTTGCGTCCCAAAATCGCTCCACTGCAACATGAAATCGAATTAAATCACCTGGATACCTCCGGTAATTGATTGGAAGTGTCAAAAAATAGCGGCAATGACATTAATAATTTGAAGACGAAAGAAAAAAGGGAAAGAAAACACGTATCATTATGATGGAGCTGAGTTCGAACACGGGCGCCGGCGTGGCTGGGATTGTTTTCATGTTGTGTTTGCGCGCCACATAATGTGGATTATCAAGCCACTGGATACCACCAGGGATGACAGACGTATCCGCCCGACGTGGGATCTGTCTTCTCGTCATCTACATTTCGTGTCGATTGATGCCCCCCCCCCCCCCCCCCCCAGGGGCCGGCGATGGATAGATTCATATGTATCTTCCGTTGTTGTCGGTCGCTGGAGTACAAAGAGCCGGTGCTGCAGACCAGTAAACCATTAAATGAAAGCACTGTACATGTCGGGCTACTTCACAGCGTACGACTTTGTTTCAAATCAATATTGTAAATTATTGAAGCCGTGCGGTGGGAATATTCCAAACGATGTTCGTCGGAGGCAATCGTGTTCCCCTGGGTTGTCAATAAAGAAGCTCATATTCCCGCACTTTACCTCTTGGAAGACCAAGGCCGGATCGGAAATTCCACACTTTGTCACAAATTATGAATTATCCTTCAATGAATATCATTTACGGACATGCTTAATTGCCAGGGTGCCTCCGTGTATTACCTCCACGATTGATCTTCTCATGATCTGCCTTACTTCAGCCACAGCCCGTCCCAGAGATAAGCAGATGTCTGCTCATAATACCCACAATGCAGCAGAAGCAGAATCAGAGTTGCTTTTATTACATCTTAACGTACAAGTACGCAAGAGTAAAATCCTTCGGCTTGGATCCTCAACAGTCACATAGCTGCATCAATTCAAGATCAATAACAAAGTATGTAATGATAAATAACAATAAGTAGCAACATCAACACAACCATGTGTTCAAGTGGTAGTGGTACCGGCCACGGTGGTAGTGCAAAAAATAAATACATACATTTATATATAATAACATAACACTGTTGGCCGCATACTCTTGTTAAAGGTTAGTTTATGGTCTCTCTGGTTCACTGATGTGAGGTGGAGATTGTACAGGAAACAGTATCATGGTTTAGGTTGAAACGCTTCAACAGGCATGGGATGAATGTATTTCCACAAAGCAATAGGCACATCGAGAGTTTAATCCAAATATGGCTTTTACCATCTGGCCATCAAGGATCCAGTGTTGTATTATATTGTATTTTGATACTGTTCTGTTAAGATGGGCAACTGCAAGATTGTTTTCTCTAAAAGGTTAGGCCTTTCATGAATTGTGGCCGCATTAGTCTGCATGAGTGGGACTTAAATATTTTCCTTTGGTCAAGTGGCCACTGTCTGGCCTCTTCCAGGGTTCACAAACCAGGATACAATACACTAAATTATGGCACATAACTCTGCCAATCAAGGAATGAAACCACTGACATAGAAATAAGAATCAGACCCACGCCAGTTTATGATTTTCCCAGGCCCAGGCTTAGACCGTGTGAGAGGGTTGATGAATCACAGTACAAATAAATAGTACCATAGTTAGAAATGGCAAGATTGAATCAATAGTTCAAAGCAGCAGCTGCCCACAAACATGATATGAGCTTGTGATGTAACCCAACTGATGTAACCCATAAGATTGCATTGTATTAGTGTTATTGTATATCATATTGTATTTGCCTTCATGACTCAACGTTTTGAAAAATACAGTGAGTGCCACTATAAAGGCCTTGCTGAACCGTAGTCATGCAGTGACATCAAATGTTCTAATGGACACCGTGTTTCTTTCCACTAGGCTTGGCTTTGTCATGGAAATAGGGATGAAGTGCAGATGATTATGCTAATAATGTAGAATCGCCAGCATCCATTATGGGCCAGTGTTAGCCTTTTAAAGCAGATCGGTCTTGAGGAGTGTGATCCCTCATGGTCTGATGACCCAACCTGAGAGAGAGAGAGAGAGAGAGAGAGGAGAGAGGAGAGGGAGGGAGCCAATGGCGTTCCCTCAGGGATACTATGCAAGGTAAACAAGCCCAACGAAACACGTTCACAGCCGTGAAGGTCCAACAGTTGCTCCACTGAGGTGTGACAGCCATTATTATAGAAGCTGTCGGCATCACACACGTTAGTGAGCAGCTGACGTCGTCTGAGAGAGGGATAGCCACCTAATAGAGCCATCAATATCCACAGTCTCACACTCTTTCATTCACTCACACCCCCCCCCAAAGGACCTTCCTCTGAGCTCATTCGAAGGACAAAGGACCGGACGTGATAAAATGATGAAACCACGAGAAGGCATCACTGTGTGGTGATCGGCCCAACTTTCATTTTATTTATTTTTTTGGGTTGAAATCTTTGCCAAGAAAGACCGATCAGACATCACCGGGGCGTCAGGCAGAGCGGAGCGTTCAGCGACCCCTTCAGGCCCAAAACCCAACGTGGACGCTGCGCATGCATTCACAAGCCCGGTCGACCAGACACGGCACAGCGGTCCACGTACACGCACTAGGAGGAAGCGAACAAGCGGTGAATTGAAAAGGCCATCGGTGGTTGGCGGCGAAGAATCCCATCCACAAACAGACAGCGAAGGCCAGCAGCAGAGCTCTCCGGCGTGCGGCGACGCCTGAGAGATTCACGGCCGGCGACAATGCGCGTGGCACCGGCGTAAGCAGCATCTAGCGCTCCCCACATGTGACGCCACGCATTGTTTACTTTGAAGCTTTATCCACCGCACACCATTTCTGCCACCTTGCCCCCGTTTCACCCGTGAATGACATTAACATAGAATTTGAAATGTGGTTGCACAGTGTTCACCCAGCAGGGATCGAATGGGATTTGCATAGATTACGTTTCTCACATAGTGTTTCAGTGACGCTTTCGGTTACATGAATGGATCTAATCGCACATATGCTGTGTTTGCACATCACACAGAAAATGGTGTGTGTGTGTGTGTGTGTGTGTGTGTGTGTGTGTGTGTTCCCTTAAGTCATGGATATGATTGCTGTTTGATTATGAGGCGATTTGAATCTTCAGAGATTACGGTCTAGCCACAACTTCCTGTGCAGCAATCCATACTTGATATGTATAGACTTGCACTCTTGTGCATGTGTAAAACCATGTGTGTGCTCATAGCACCTGTGTGTGTTTGTCTGTGTCTGTAATGTATTGGTGTGTATTAGCGTCGCTATGCACGTACGTATGTGTGTTGGTGCGTTAGCATGCGGTATACTGAAAACATAGGCAACAAAGGAGTTTCCATTAGGAAGCCAATCCTGTACAAGTGTGTAGTTAATTAAGAAGAATGCCTTCTCCAGTAAGAGCCATCAGAGGCCCATATTGTTTACATAAAGAAATCACTTTGAAGTTTATTGGCTTTTTAACTAGCTGCTTTCCTTTGAACCCTTATGGGAAAGACTTAGTCAAATTGTAGAGGCAGGCACCACAGCTACTTTTAATTTAATTTATTAAGTAGCGCCTGTGCACTATGGTTTTTACAATAACAGTAATCCTGCTTGGCCTAGTGCAATCACACTTATACCAGGAGTTGATACATGAGTCCCCAGCCAGATCTTTTAAACATTTATTGGCGTCAGAGATGAAAGATTAGACTGATGGGCATGATCTTTAATCGGCCTCATTACTTTGTTTTATTTAGTTTAAAGTGGGAGGATGATGGTGAATCACCTTGTATTAAAGTGGAAGAATTACCCCTGCTGCCAAACACACACACACACACACACACACACACTCTCTCACACACTCACACACACTCACACACACACACACACACACACACACACACACACACACACTCACACACACACACACACACACACACTCTCACACACACACACACACACTCTCACACACACACACACACACACACACAAACAGGATACACACGCACACGCGCGTTACAGTGAGATGACGCGCTTCCACATAGCCTTCAGAGCGACATACATAGCAGGCTACAAGTCACGCTAATTGGATTGTACGTTCTAACATTTTTACGACTATTTCAGAAGAACTTTGATTGGAAAAATTTCATTCTTATGTATCATCGTTTGAACAACCGAGCAGTTTAACGGTCGTACGAGTGTGGGAACTATTAAATAATGCGAGCTTATCAAGATTAGCCACGGCAGCTGGTGGGGTTCCAGCGATGAGCAGCGCGACCCCGGGGCGGGGTCCTATCTCAGTGTTGGACAGGGGAGTCCCCCCCCCCCCCGCCGCGTCTCAGGCCTGCCTCGCACTGCGCAGGGACGTCGTTACATTCAATTTGGCTTTTGTAAATGACGCTCCAGTACCTCGGCTCCCCATTCAGAGCAGGCTAGGTTTTAATTACCGCTAATTGCGTTTCTGCGTAAGGCCTTTTTGGCAAAATGGCTCCTGAAGCGCCTGTAATAATTATGGATGCAAATGAATGGTATGCCGATAAGAGGCCCTCGCGTGCGCGCTCGCAAACGCTTGGGGTTTAAAAAGCCGTCAGTGAAAGTTCAACAGAAAGGGCAAATGAAGGGGGCTTTCATCTTTGACTGCGGATGTATGCATCATGCCACGATAAACGTCTGGCTGCTCGATGAATGGATGTCTGCGGTTCAGTAGAGATGTTGCTCTGATTATTGTTTAAATGTTCTGCATCCATCCACACACAGGCTTACGTATCATCTAACGCTGTGTTGGGATGATATGAGCTCTGGTAAAAATAAGAATCAATACAAAAATAAAAAGGGCGCCTTTGAGAAATCTGTGCATGAGACAGAAGCAGTACTTATAGGTAAACGTTGAACATGGCTGTGTTCTGCTCCCGCTGGTGATATTTGTACAGCACTGACACCTCCGACCTTTAAAGAATTGAAACAGCCAGTCCATCATGCTCCTATCGCTGTGACTGATGCTGGGAGCCAGGCCAACCTGCTGTACATCTCCTAGCAAGCTATACGTTGGGCTAGTCCTGTCCCATCTTGTTTCAAATGAAAGACAATGTATTGAAGCCCATTACGGTTTAAATTGTCAATTTAACTTCATTATGCAACCTTACAAATGAGACTACAGTGTTAAGGAATACAGCAATGGACTCCTTCAATTTGAAACTGGTGACTAGAAGTCTAGCCTAGTACTAGCCTAGGCTCACCTTAGCCTACAACCATAGCTCCTGTTGAGTTAGGGGAATATCACTTCTCAGCAGCAGCTAGCCTTTCATCATCGCATGTTAGTGACACACACACAGACACACACACACACACACACACACACACACACACAGCTGAGTGCTCATGTAGCCTTTATTGTGTAATTCTGTCCCCTCCCTGCATCAGTGCAGCATGGTGTCACGTTACAGATACATCAGAGCTGTTTTTTTGTTTTTTGTCTTGTTATTGGAAAAGATAATGGGCGCTGCTGAATGCTACTTCAGGATTTTGAGCAGTGTTGGAACTTTTATCTTGGCGCTCTGACATTAGGTTGTCATCTGCAGACACATGGTCTGAGTGCTCTTCTGGATTGAAACAGTGAGGAACTTGGAGAAATCTTCTATCCCCTTCATCAGATGCCATTGTAGACAATGGCTTCCCACCCCATCTTGACCCACAGAAGCCATTTCCATCCAACATGACAAGCCACGGGCTTGATCATAAAAACACTATGAAGACACAATATACAACTCTATTACTTCCCAGGCTGAGCCAATGGAGTAGGCACAGGGTCCTCCCCTGCCATCCATAGGGGACCAAAACAGTGCACGGTCTGCAGGACATAGGGAACCAAAACAGTGCACGGTCTGGAGGACATAGGGGACCAAAACAGTGCACGGTCTGCCATCCATAGGGGACCAAAACAGTGCACGGTCTGCAGGACATAGGGGACCAAAACAGTGCACGGTCTGCAGGACATAGGGGACCAAAACAGTGCACGGTCTGCAGGACATAGGGGACCAAAACAGTGCACGGTCTGCAGGACATAGGGGACCAAAACAGTGCACGGTCTGCAGGACATAGGGGACCAAAACAGTGCACGGTCTGCAGGACATAGGGGACCAAAACAGTGCACGGTCAGGAGGACATAGGGGACCAAAACTGCTAATTTGAGTTGGGACAACAATGTTGCATTTTGCCCTTTAATCAACTAGATCAAAACATAAACACACACGCACACACACATACACACACAAACACACACACACACACAAAATACTAATATTTATAGATAGAGTGGGATAGTTTTAACTTTAACGACTAGGCTAAAACACAGAAAGGTACGCCTTAGCCTTGAATTGGAAGGATTTGTTACTTAGGATAATTTTCAATGATGATGTACAGCCCTATTTATGGGAATATGTGTAGCAGTGTGTATAAAAAGCATGCATAACACTAAATGCAAACAGACTTAATTTAAACTCATCAATTACCCATTAATGAGATAAACTCATAAAATAATCCCCTATTGATTAAGCATTAAGCGGTAAGTAAATAAGCAAACAAAGGCAATAATATTATACGACCAGCTGTTCATTGGCTGTAATTACAAACACTAAGACTACATTACAGGCCTTCCCTTAGGTCATATTTGAACGTTGAACAGGAAACTCCAACACGGTTGTATCTTCTTGTCTTCCCATGGTGTTTCGATGGGTTGAGAGCTCCGCTATTCATCGCCTTCTCATAATGGCAAGCAGCAGCATGAGATGCCCGACAGTCAATTGCAAGCAGACACGAGACGTCTCCATCACTAGCCAATCAACACGCAATCACAGCTAATAGCTGTGAGCTCTTCGTTGGCCGTGTGTCTTTGCCAAACGCTGTGTTTAATAGGTGACACTAAATAAATTGGGCCTAGGCGAGATAACCATGTCAGAAAACTAAAATCACATTTGATGGGAGTCATTAGCTTAGATGGTTGGCCAAATAGATCATGCTGTCACAGTGTTGGCCCACAGAACCTCTTCAAGGCCATTAGTGTGGATCGCTGGATGGCAAATCGTCCACGTGCAACACCGTTTTGCTCTGTTGTCTGAGTTCCGGCGCGCAGAGTCAGGTATCATTAAACACAACATCAAACCAAAACAACGGGGTTAATTAAAATGGCGACGCCTCTCTGTTGTGTTAGCCAAACGGTTCCTTTAGACGCCAGCAGGTGAGCCCCCCTGCACAGCCTCAGAAAGGCTGTAGACTTTACCGTTCCCATGGCAACCGCCGTCCATTTCGAAAACGTGTTAAACGTTAGGGATAAGAGAGGTCCCCCCCCCGGTCCTCCTGGGGCCCCCATGTCCCCTTGTCAGCCCGGTGTGAGACGGCACGGCGACTGCCAGGGGAGGGCCCCGCGACCTTTGCTTAACTAATGGCTCCCCCCCCCCACGTCCGCCGCGACACTGGCACGAGCTCCGTGTTTACCGCTCTGTGTGCGAAATGAAAACCGCGACGGCGCACATCCATCACGGTCGTCCGTGACCTTTAGCGGCGGTGGGGGCGTGACCCTGAAGAGAGGCAGCCAACAGGTTTAGAAAGCGCGCTCTCTCGCCGCACGGTGACGCGTGCCCTTTGAGACACTTAACGCCGCCGCTCCTGAATCGTCCGTGTTTGAGGCCGCGGTCCCTCGGCCACGTTCGAGCACGGCCGTCAGGGAAGGCTTTTCGCTCGTCAGCCACTGGAATGTAGTCCGCGTTCAAGGGGATTTGGCAGACCCTTTCCAAGTAGCAGAGGCATACACTGAAAGGGGTTTCTGTCCGTTACAGTTGATTGTCTAAGGACTAATCATGCATAAATGAGATGCTGCACGCATTAGCAATTGGCTTGTATCGTTTTTGTGGGTTGTGAAAAGCATCTTCACCATCTTCCATTGCTTGACTGTACAGGAGTGGGAAATACACCTTGTTGTACCAATTATAACTACTTTGACACTTTAATCCAATGCCACCGACGGTTAGTTCAGATACAGGTCAGCAGCTAAGGGTTGGGTGTCTTGCCCATGGATGCCTACAAGTAGGGTTCTGTGCGTTGGGGATCGAACCCAGAACCTTTGGGTTGGGAGTTGAACAACCCGGTCACATAGAAGGTTTCCTGAACACATTGGCGCACATACTTTATCTGGCTGTGCAGAGTAAATGTGAGATCATCCTGGTTAAACACTGAGCGTTTGATATGAACAGCAAAGAGAAGCTTAATGTATGTTTATAATACTGATGTAATTGGTTGTAATTGGGAGTGGTGTTTTTTTTTTTATAATCCAAGGAGGTTTGCTGTAGGCATCACATTATATCATTTAACATCAGATTTCATCATTTTATGATTTAAAGAGCCATTCCTTTTTCTTCCGGCGTTCATCCTTTGCCCTGCATGATACACGATATCGACTCTATATACTCTATTTCAGCAATTAGCAAATGAAAAACATCTTGGTAACTATTGTGGTAATCACGCGATATAGCTCCATGTTTTCAAATGGAAAATTGAATCTGAGAGGAAATGAGAAAATGCAATCCTATGTTTTGACTCATTTAACGCCGGACTGCGTCTCGTTCACACCTGACAGGACACACTGGCATTAAAAGCACCCGGGCATTTCTGGGTAATGGGGCGGAGCCATGGGTGGAAGTGGAGGAAGTATAAGTATCTATATGGAGGCAGAATAGTGACTGACGTGCGGCTATTGGCCATGCACCCGTCCCTGGATTCAACTAAAGCGTGATGAACCATGTGTTTTTAATCAGGTTCCCCCCCCCCCCCCCCCCTCCATTCTACACACACACACACACACTGATCTAGTACATATTCACTGGACACCTTATTTTCCCGCCATTTCTTTGAATAAGCAGCGTTCAGTAAATGGGGAAATGCCGGCTCTTTGCCCTCTTATGAATGGACAGCTCAAAGAAACAGAGAGGAATGGGTTGTCTTGTTATTAGGGGTAACCAATCTTTAACAATGTCCTTCGACATGCAGAACTTCTTTCCTCTCTTTCAAGCGGGCCTGATGGATGGCTTGGATAACAGTTTGTTGGAGCGTGACCATTTCAAGAAAATGAAACACGTTTCTTGTTTCTTTTTTGCTCGGTTTTGATCCTTGAGCTAGCCTCACGTTTCATAGAGCCAGCAGAACAGTAGGCCAGTAACTCAGCAGTCAGTGAAAGAGCAGGTCTACAGACCAGTAACTCAGCAGTCAGTGAAAGAGCAGGTCTACAGACCAGTAACTCAGCAGTCAGTGAAAGAGCAGGTCTACAGACCAGTAACTCAGCAGTCAGTGAAAGAGCAGGTCTACAGACCAGTAACTCAGCAGTCAGTGAAAGAGCAGGTCTACAGACCAGTACAACAGAGCCATGAGATACCACAGGTAGTTATTAAACTGCTACAACTTGGATGTGTCTCCACTTTCCAAGACATTGATGCATTTACCCGAGAAACCTAGTAGAGAAACATTTATTAGAAGAACGCAAGTAGAAATGAGTGTGTTACAATATTAATGAAATGAAGGAGGACAAGAATAATGATGTTCTGCTTTTAAAGAGCCGTGGTGTTTTTTCTGCATGATGCAGAATGTTGCATGGGGGACTAAATAATGGATGTTTTTCATTGAATCCTGCATCTTTTACTACTAATTGGCTATTTATTGTACGAGCACACTCAAAATTGCTTTTGTGTTTACAAGCCGTTGGATCACAAGTTCCATCGAAAGAATGGGACAAATAAACATGTATATTTGAATGTTGAAACAGGTACTACATTTATGCTAACTTGTACAGGTTCTGATATTTTGTATTAATCTTGAAGTTGATGAGTTTACTGCGTAATTATAATGGATGAACGCTCCTTCTAATGTAATATAGTCATCGTAATCATAATCAAATTCTTAATCAAATGTATCCAAATTGTTGAAGGTAGCGCTAAAAGCTAAATAATTACTTCCAGCAAATGAGACAAATATTTGTAACATATAATTTTAACAACAATCTACTAGTGTCATCATGAACTTAGTGTTTGAATCTCCGGTGAGTCGACCATATCGTCCATTGCCTTCACATCCACTGTGGTTGGTCATCACCGCACACATTTTCCCTCTCACCTCATGTGAATATAACTCCCGCTGTCCCTTCGTCCGCCGTTAACGCATCACTAAAGAGACATCAGAGCTGCTCCGATAAGCCAGCCGCGGCCACCAAGCCTGCAGATAGGCCTGTCACCCCTTTGGGTGTAATCTCCCACACGGCAGAGCCTGCGAGCCTGGCTGGATGAAATGGAGCGATAGCTGTCAGCTCTTATCAGACAGGATGCCCTGCTCCGGGAGGGATGGAGCTGCACTGAGGAATGAGGAACCAGAGTGGAGGCGCCGGCCGACCGCGGCTCTACCATCTGGTCAGGGGCCAGGGACCCAAGCCTGGGTGTGGCATCACAGCTCCCAACAGTAGTACATGTACACACATATAATGAGACAGACACACACACACACACAGACGGACAGACAGACTCACTCATTCATGCACACACACACACACACACACACACACACACATACACACACGCAAACACAAAAAAAACTCACATCTAAACAGACGCACTTACATACACAGATACACACAGACACACTCATTCATGCACACACATACACACACTCGCTCTCTCACACACACAAACACACACACACACACACACACACACACACACACACACACACACACACACACACACCGGCTCCCAGCACACAGTGAAGCCAGGTGGTCCTGTCTTCTCTTTGTCCTCTGTGCTCTATCTCTACCGGCCATCAGTGCTCTGAGCTGCCGGACCATAATGCACTGGGCTGGGATTTAAACATCAGGTGACCACCTCGCTCCCAGATTCATCAGCAGAGAGGATATTGAAAGAGATAAATTGAAGAGAACACAGAGCTGAAGGACGTGTAGGATCAAGATGGTTTGACAAATGAATCCTAGGCGGACAGACCACAGCCCATCCCGCTGGGTGTCAGGGAGATTTAATGTCCTTTGACTCATTTGGATTTCAGCCTTTTATGTACAGACTGACTGTTCTTATCTGGCCCGGTGGTGTGTGATTGTCTGTATTAGGGGTGGATGGATTTGAAAAAAGAGGATTCAGGTTGTAAATGGTATTCGTTGAAAGCAACAACACAGCTTCCTATTTACTACTAGTTAGTAATTTAGCTTTTCTAGCTTGATACTTGATGCTTTCATCCAATGCATCTTGCATCTTAGGGTAGGCTGCCAACATTGGGGTTTCAAACCCATAAGCTTTCAGCTGGAAGTCAAACACCAAAACCACGTCACATGCAACATAAAAAAAATGACCAAATATTCAAGTAGGAACTAAGTATGGATTAATTAACATGCATGCAACAGCATTCTGCTCTGTAGCATTTGGGAAGGTAATTATATTACTCTTCTGGCATAAATGTAAGAAAACACACCATGACATCTGCGTTGTTAACATTCAGCAACATCAGACAAGACAGACTGCCAGTTAATTTATTCTCACACTTTCCCCATTTTTCAACTGCCTTTTTCCACAGTCCCCTGCAGACTGATAAACAAAAGCCCCGTAATACTCTCGTTTAATGCCATGCATTTTTAAACTAACTTATTCATGCCTTTTAAAGAGCATTACACCGAAAGATGTGATTCATTCCAAACTGCAGATACTGAAAAGCCAAACGATTGCACCAAACGCGTGCTGTTATACCAGGGATATTATACTTGCAAACGAGACAAGCCGCAGTGAGAGCTGTTCAGAAATTCTAGCTTTAAGTACTGCCGGATCAACATCAGCCCATTAAAGTGCTGGAAAACTTGTAATTTAAACCCAGTGTCTTGAAAACCAACAATGTTAATCGATTCCTATTTGAATGACTGCGATGCTAAATGCATAACAGTCACAGCCATAAAGCACTTCCCTGAGCTACATAGCTCGCATGACAGCAGCCACAACCTTTGTTATTGCTCTTGGCTTGTGTTTACCTCCAAAAGATGTGCTCATCCTGCGCCGTATTATTACCTATGGCCCAGAGCAATGAAACCTCCGACAAAGGGCTGTATTTGCCCTGGTTGCCCGGGGAGGTGAGGTGGGGAGGGGAGGGTAGAATAGGAGGTGGTGAATAATTTGTATGTTGAGCGTGTCGACAGGGGGAACAGGAGAAGTGCTCACCCATATCTGATGTGGCACAGGGCCAGCACCTTAAACCACCTTTTGAAAGAGAGGGAGAAGGCTAAACGGTCTCCGTGTTTGATCCGGTCTCGGAGCAGAGTCCGTTGTCCGTCCCCGCCGTCAGCGTTCTGCATCTTTTCTTCTATGGCTCCTGTTGGACTCCATCTTCCCCTTGCTACCCCCTGCTCCACAGCTGGCGCCCTTTTACAACATCTGCATAAGAAACATTTGCTACTGCAAGATCACCATATCTAGCCGTGGATATCAGTTTGATCACAGAAGGGAATATCTGCACTCTCAACTCGCACCGCAGAACAAATAATTGACAGCCTGCCTCGGGTTTAACCTTGTGGCCGATACTGTAATGCAATCGCCCGAGCGTGGAACATATCTTCCCCCTCAGTACCCCAATCTACATCTCAGAGCCCTATCCTCGTCAACACAGACAGCTGAACCAAGATGCTTTTAAATGGAACTACTTCATCCAGTACCTTATAGAAATATGTCTCTTCCTCTATGTTGTCTTTAATGGCGTATCATTTTTTTCTTCTATTGGGCGCTTAGGGGTTCTGCACACATGGTCATTCCGGTATTGAAATATTGCAAACTTCATTGCGTGCGAAAAGTGACTGTTTACTAATGGCTGGTGGTCCCATTCAGCGGAGCCGTTTCTGATGAAGCCGTCGATGGAGAACCAGGTCTCGGATCTACTGTGCACTGAAAGAAAGGCAACCATAAGTGTTTGTGCAGCAATGCTATCTTGGTGCTTGCAGATTTACACTTGGGTGACACCAATATACATTTTTATGTTGTGTGTAGCGGAGGATGTGATTTCTCACTTTGGACACTCGCCATACACATTAACACCAGCAGTCCGAGCAGAGTAAGAGAATGATACGGAGCTGAGATTTGCAGCAAGGCAGAAAGGGGGAGGAGAAGGATAAAGGAGCAGAACATGGGGTAAACAGCTCCAGAGAATGGCACAGTACGGATGTCTGCCACATTTAGGATCTGCTAATAATTTGTCCGACCAGAGGGGAAGGAAAACCACATCAATGATACAAATATATCAAACATGTGAGGCAGAATTAGTGAGCAAACGGAGCACGAAGGAGGGAAAGAGAAAAGAGGCAGTCCGACAATGGCTTTAGTTTATCTCTTGGAATACGTTTGAGCTATAAATTGCATTTATACAGCCCTGGAGGAAGACAGCAACACCTGACAAGACACCCACTGCAGTAAAGAAACTGGGTCTTTTTTTGGGAGGTGTGGGGGGGGGGGGGGGGGGGGACGACATGGTGTGACCGTAACCATGGCAGTAATAATTGGGAAGGGACTGCTTGCTCCCTGTCCAGCGCATGGGGGGGGCTCTTTATGCAAATAACCCCAGCAATTAGCTTGTCGAAACACAGGCTAAAATATCTTATCTTAAGGGGCTAACTATACCAAATCATTTAGGGACGGCCTCTAACGTGCGTCTTAAGATGGACGAATGCTAACGAGTGGCTAACAAACTACAGCAGGGCAACCAGGCTATTTCAGTACAACCCGCACCTGTCCTCCGGAAAGAGAGCAGGGCTTGTCCGTGGGAGGGGATTCGATTCTGGCTCGTTCTGACCCAAGGACAACGGCAGGCAGGCCACATGGCTGACTGGCACGCAGGCACACGGCTGCCCTGTTAGACAGTTCAGAGAACAGGCCCTGTGGATTGGTTGGCCCCTCAAGTCCTCAGGGTGTAATTAGTCGGGGCCAGAGACGCCTGTTGCACCAGCAAGGCGCAAATGACCATCATCTGGTGTTTGGATAATGACATGAGCTGAGCAACAGTAGAGCTCTGATGACACACACACACACACACACACACACACACACACACACACACACACACACACACACACACACACACATATATATATATATACTGTATATATATACCCTGACAACACACCAATGAAACCCAGGCATGTCACACAAGTCATCCTTTATACCAACCAACATGCGAAAGAACATAGATGTGTGTCAGATGAACACTGTTTTCATTTGTTTTTCCTTCGCATTGACAACCTAAACGTATCCAAGTGAATGGTTTTAATTCATGTATATCTCATCCTTTTTCATTTTCATTCTACATAGCCAATTTTTATAAAACCACATACATTGTTAAAGAGATTCTTCTTTACAATTGTATGGTTTTTTTCTCTCCGCAAAACACACACACGGACACGTGTGTTGGTTGGTGTGTGCGTGACATGTTGTGTTGCAGACAAATACGCACACACACAGTGTTTTGCGTGTCACTTGGACAGCCCATCTCCAGGGCACAGGATTTGAAAGGCTGACCCCTCCGTCTGCTTCCAGCCAGAGGTCTAATTAGAAAGTGTTTGTGCTTGGTTGACATTTTGATATTTGCGATATCCGCCCATAAGCCACAGTGGCAAGTGGGGAAGCTGGCTTTTTTCTCCCTTGTATTTTGGCCTGTGATATTTATGTGCTACGGCACTACCAGGTACATGCTGTGAAAGCTGATTTGGTCTTTGGTTTCATAAGCACTACTTGTTTCAAGAGGATGGATGAGCATGTTGGAATTGAAGCAAACAATGTTCACATCAAAATTCCTCCCATTTCTGTGTTTAGCTGACTGATGGAATTGCGGTCTGTTGTGGGTATTCGTCGCTACGTCTAGGTTAATTTATGTATTTCAGCATGGTCCACAGTGGTCAATTAACATTGGAGAACGAGAGCCAAGTGTTGAGAGTCCAAATAAACAGAAACGACTGCAGCCCGCTCCAGGGATGAAAATCGTACAAATGTAAAATGGGGTCAGATGCCAACGCTGCAGACGTTCCCAGCATATTTTTTACATGTGTTTGTTTCATAATGTGCTTTTTATTTATTCAACTTTGCAACATGTGGTCAGTAGAGATATGTTAACAGAGGTTAAAAGTGCAATGGATTTGTGAAGATACCTTTTGATGTTTCTATCCATATGAAATGTGTGTCTATGTTTGTGGGTTGTTTGCTCACATGATCGCCTGTTTTGCATATCAAAGTGTGCAGGTTTTAAATTAATCCAGATAAAACTTCAATGTGATTGAAAATAACATCTAAAACTGGGATAGAAGCAAACTATTGACAGGGAGGAATCTAATTTAGAAGTCAATAGTGATGTGTTTTTCTGCAACAAGTTGCCCAATACTGCACTACTACTAATCATGTTTTTATTTGATTTACAGTACATTAATAATTAATCTTGACGTTTCACAGATTTATGTGTGCATTGCACGACTTCAACGGAAATGATCAGACCAGGTTCGAGACAGGTTTGAACAGCTACTTTCCATAAGATATGATGATTATAAATGTATAATTGCAACGAATGTTGTGGTAATTTTCCCCTTTGAAAGCACAGTCCTGCTGATGAGCATGTTACCGTCTCAGTTTACACAGCTAGCTCTTGTGTAAGCAGCGTCATTTTATCCATGCGATGCTTCATCCTGCAGTTCGATGACTAGTTTACACTAGTCTTTTTAGGCTTTGTTCTGTAGCTCCCAGGTTTTCATCCCCAACTCAATGCGCACGCCTCAACTGTACCATCTGCAAATCCCAGATTTATTTGTCAATTTATTTGTGCATGATACTAAAAGCACCAAAGATAAATTTGAATATTATACTTTCTTCTACCAAATACCACCTTCTGTCTAATGGAATTCTCCAGTGGAGACAAAGACATGCTGCTTTATAAGAAGATTACAAAGTCTGATAATGAACCATAACAGTTCTAAATCACCAACGTGGATCTAAAGCTTACAGTTTCCATCTCCTCATCAAACCAAGGGGTGAATTATATTTAAAAAGGGCCTGGCTGCGGGATGTTTGAAGGAATGGAGAGGAAGTGGTTTGCGTGCAAGTGGAAATGTCGTTGGGTTTACTGAGTGCACACCTCTTGTCCCAGGTGTTTCATGTAATGCTTTAATTCCAAGTCCTTTTAAGCAGGCCCTTTTTTTTATTATCTCTCAAGGACGTGCTGGATACCCGGTATTTCATACACGATCCCGTGGGACTCACAAACCCTCTGTGACGTCCCTTCGCATTACGCATTAACCGTGAGTCATAAAGAGGAAGAGAGTGTGTGTTTACCCGCTCTGACCAAAACAGAAGATCAGAAATGGTAACCCATTACAGTTTAGTTTAGGAGGCCCGCTCCGGGAAAAAAAAAAACACGAAAACAAGACAGCAGGAAGCGGTGGACGTTGACTGCACATTAACTCAGAATTTATTGTGGCAATCCAGCGGAGTGAAATATCTCCTCTCGGACCGCTCTCCATCCTGATTCTGGCTAGGCAATCAAAACGATGACAATTCTAAACCCGCGCTAAACTCCCTGCTGATGGATGCAGCATTTAGGAGAGGAGAGAGGGGAGGGGGGCATGACAAATCTGGTAGAGCCGAGTGATGCACGGCCCCACTGTCCTCTACCCCCTCCTCCCACACCTTCCCCTTCCTGTGTCTGCCAGGCACAGAGCCCCAGCACCCTGAGATCCTCAGTGGTGGATGTGATTGCAGTGTTGTCTCCGCCACGGTTGTTCCTTAATAACCGTGGAGTCCATCTTTGGACTATTTGGACGGCGTGGAGTGGGAATGTGACTCCAAGGTTAATAATAGAGGGGAAATGTTATTATTCAAGAGAATCCTTTGGAGGTGATCCACTTGGCTTGATGTTAGGTAAGGTAGGTTGGTTAGTAATGGAAGTGTGTTGTGACACTCCTGGAACATGGTCTCTCTGTTTGGCTTAAATATTCAACCACCAATGGTTCTCGATAGATGGGGTCAACAGCTGCAGACAAACGAGATGGAAACAGATGAAATAGAGTTGTCTTTGACAATAAGAAAGAACTCAACTCTTTTAAACTGGTGGTTCACCTAATATCCAGACTATTTGTCATTCCTTACACTGTTAAGACATACCTACATCTATCACGACTTACATTAAAACAATTGATGGTGCACCCATAACACAAGCCAGCTCCCCGTTAAACTGTTATTTCCGTAGTGCTACTACACGCCGACTAGACAAGGTAATTCAATTAGCGGCTCTTCTTTTTTCCTTTCAACGCAATGCCTCCTAAATGTTCGCCATAAAAATCAAACCTTACGTATGAAGTGAGTCTGGCAGACGTCGGAGTTGGCTGTGCTGAAGGAGGAGTTATTCACAGATGTCTGCAAACCTCCCACATAGACAACTTCAACAGAGAAGCAGACATTCAGAACAAGCTTCGGTCCATCGACGTGACTGGGCCAAGCCTTGACGTGACTGGGCCAAGCCTTGACATGACTGGGCTGAAGCTACGTAAACAGCCATTCAACCTTATGGAGCAAAGACGACCTTTTTGCGACGTGGCAAAAAGATAAAATATTTCCGTTTCCATAGCACATCCCTGGCATGGTTACAGAGGTCCATGGCAGCCAAGCAGGAATGTAAGATCTGCTTTCATTGTGCAACATTGCTAAAAGAGCAATCAGTAAATGTCATGCCATCCACAACCCGACCACAACCTGAATGAAACACGAAATGTCAGAGGACTCCTTTGAGATCTGAACTTATACGTCATGTTTAACGGGTACATTGTTTCAGCTCAGTTATCACTGAAATAAAAGTGCGTATAGTGAGGCAAAGTACAAACGTTTCCAGTTTCTAAATGTAAATCTACAATTTCGTTCGGTCTCCATCATGACCAGGCGAAGTGTGGGGTGACATCAGGAACGGAGGCCAGATGTTGTTTTCAGGGTCTGGCTAAAGAGCACTTAGGTAAGAAAAGGTGTGTGTTTATTCGCTGGTTGTGGTTCACACGAGAGATGCAGGTGTTGTCATGAAAGAATAGCCACCTTGCTGCATCGGCGGAATTCAATTCAAGTCCTAATGAAAGGGTTGGAGTTTATTCCAGGTGGGCAGCAGATCAGCCCATGTCTTATAGAAATAGGAAAATAAAAGAGTAGGAATAAGAAAAGAGAAAGACAGCGGTGGAGCATGCCTGAGCAGGGAGCAGACGCCAGGATTATAATTCAGGATTATATGTCTAAAGCCTAAACCAACGGCATTAATATTTAATAAAGCTAATTTGGAGTTAAAGGCTCAAGTAGATATTCTGTGGGTTCACAAAATCAATATCCAGGGCTGCTGTTTCCATATCCCTCGTAATTCAAACTGAGCCCTGCTTCTCTCTCTCTTTCTTTTCTTCTTTGTGTCTGAGTGCTTTCGTCAGGTTACATTCTCTCTGCTCGCCAGTTCTAGGGGGAAGAAAAGATAATGAAATGTTTCGGGCATTTTCAGGAAAAGTTCAGTTGTCGTTGCCAAGTTGTAAATCATTCGCCTATGTAAATAAAAGCAGTCCTGCTGGTTCACACACAGTACAGGGCGCACACCCTCATAAATCTGTCGAAATGAAGCCTTCCTTGCACCCTTCATTAAATGTTTCTTGTTCTCTCTTCTCTCTTTTGAGATGATAATCATAATGTTTCGGCTGGGACTTTTAGATGCCTCAACATGTTTGCGCCTCTCCCCTTCTATAATGATCTGAGATATTCATGGTTCTCCCGCTCAATCACAAATCTCTGATTTGTGGGTCACCTGTATTGTTCCAGCACCTTTAAAGCAGCTCGCATAAACCACTTAATTTGCGTCGATCACAAAAGTTGGGACCCCGGGAGTTGAACGGCGCGGTTAAATAAAGATTGGACACACATCCTCCGTCGTGCCTTTCATATGCAATCAGGTTTTGCTTATTTATCTTCTATGGTTTCCATTCAACCTGACTGCGGGTTTGAATGGGAACGGAATACAAACTGCCCAGAGGTCTGTATTGCAAGGCAATTGCGTGCGTCTGCACACAGCGGCCAACACTACCGGAACAGCCAGCCAAGTGGGGGCCAAGTAAGGGCCCAGAACAAAGAGCGATGATTACATAGCGATCCACAACTATTACCTGAGCTGTGGAAAGCTTGAGTCGTTCCGAGCACCAGCCCCCGTCTTTGCATCACAAACACCACCACCGCCGTCGCCCCCCCCCACAGCTACACACAACTACCTCCACCGCTGCCGCCGCAATCTCTGCATTCCGTAGCCGTGGGTTTCCCAGGAACGCTGACCGCTAATGATGGTGGTGGAGCAACACCTGAGCAACGACCCATCAGCACGCTCCAGTGTGTCACGGGGAGGACAGCTGAAGAAAATGATTGGGTTTGCCAGTAGTTCCTACCAAGAAACCCAGCCCGTATCGTTGTCCTCAAGCAACAGGAGAAGCCATTTTAGTTTTTGTGCGTGTAAAGAATTGCTTGAGGACGGCAGGGGAGAAATTGGGTGTTATATAAAAAATATTTAATGAGATGATTATGCTCGCCTTACAGTGGAGCTCTGTGACTACTGGTACAAAGTACTGTTGTGGATGCCATGAGAGTTACCTTGCAACTGAAGTTTATTATGTAGTTATATTGTTATTTTTACGCGTCCCACGGGACTTTGCCAGTGCAGTCTACATGTGCTTCGTAGGTGTGCAGAAGGCTTGTGACCGTGTACCCGAGACATTCTGTGGGATGTACGGCGGGAGTATGGTACACCCCGAGGGAGAGTTCTGTCCTCATTCTCTGAATTGAGTCAAGTCCGTCCAGAGCGGAGGCTGGCAAGGCTTCCTTGTGCAAAGACGGATCTGTTGGAATCCTTGAACTAGCGCGACAATAAAACAACATTTTGATGCTAGCATTCAGTGCTTTAAACGCAGTGCAATTAGCGGTGTTGCTAGTTGAACTACATTGCTCAGTAGTGTGGTGGTAGCATTGCTGTTTTCTGAACCAAACAGCCTTACAGTAGCGAAGCTCTTTTATTGATCAACTGGTGCAGTAGCGTTCGTGCAGGCGACATTTTCCCCAGCATTTCTGAAGCTCAAGCACAGTGGAGCTTTTCTGCTGCGGTCTGAAATCCCTGAGGCTCAGTCAGTGACGCCACCGCCGCGCACAGACCTGTGTGTGGAGCAGATGTAGCAGAGGGTGACGTCACGTACCCATCCTGTGACTTGTCTCAGACAAGCAAGCTTGAGTTTACTTGATCAAAAAGATGGCAGTGGGTGAGGACGGGGAGGAATTGATCACAATTGTTGCACACACACACGCACGCACACACATGCGTACGCACGCACACACACACACACACACGCTGTCAACATCAGATTTTTGTTATTATGTGGAGCACATGTTTTTATTTTTTTGCCAAATTGGTTTTGGAGCAGGGAGAGCAGAGAGCACAGCTTGTTGTTTCATGAACAATTGAATCGAACAATTGTTGCCTACTATGTGTTTGACCACCAGTTGTAATGCTCACTGAGATAGCATTGACTTGTAATAAAGCTGGTTCAGTATTAAAAACAAAAATAGCTTCCATGTAGTGAACTACTTTTGCCATGTTGTGGAAGCTTAGCTTGCTAAATTTCTCTGGGGGGTAGCTTCAGTGTAGTGAAGCTTCATTTAATGTAGAGTAACCGGTAGCTTAGCTCACCACACTCTCCACACACACACACACACACAAATAGTGACCACCAATGCATTTAGATCAAAACATTTAGATGACTACTGCTACCACCAACCTCTCCGTGCTCTCATCCTACCCAGGAGGCCCTCTTCTGGATTCCTCCAACGCCCAAATCGTATTTCGATGCACTACCCTTCTCTCACTGGCACCAGCGGAAGCGAAATTGATGGACGTAAATGTATTACGTTATTGACATATCTGTCGTCATATGATGACTCATAGTTAGATGGTTGAAAAGGAAAACCTCACAGTGCTGTATTCAGCGAAGGATTTCCATGAGTCGTATGGCATAGGCTATTGTGTAATGCATGGGTTTCAATACCATATTTAACTGTTGTATTGTAATAGATTACGATTATAATGGACTATAATTTTTCTTCTGGATGATTATTTCCCGTCATCTGTCACTATTGCAATCGGATAGTTCCTATTTAATGGGACTTTAAGTCCTACTATACTTTGCACAAAAAAACGTTGCAGTTCTATTACTTTAATGTATAATGACTCAATCTGCAGCAATCTCAAATCCCCTTCGAGGATATGTGGTGTGAAACATCAGCGTGTCCCTCTGTCCACACAAAACAGCTCCTCGCTTGGAAGTTATTCTGCGGATAACCTCGCAGGGTCTGCAAACACCTCCATCAGGGCGCTGTGATGTCTGCAAATTGAATTCCAGGCGCTGCGATGTCAGATGACAAGCAGCCCGGGACATCCGCTGGGTCAGGGGAAGAGAAAATGGCTTCCGCCACTGAATAATGTGAAGAAAATGAGAACCAGGATGGAGAG
>JACYXH010000494.1:130000-155000 GCA_026745465.1 Lota lota | reverse complement strand
CAGCCCGCTGCACGAGGAGGCTCGCTCTCCCCCTCAGCGTGTCGTTACTGGGGCAGCCCGCTGCACGAGGAGGCTCGCTCTCCCCCTCAGCGTGTCGTTACTGGGGCAGCCCGCTGCACGAGGAGGCTCGCTCTCCCCCTCAGCGTGTCGTTACTGGGGCAGCCCGCTGCACGAGGAGGCTCGCTCTCCCCCTCAGCGTGTCGTTACTGGGGCAGCCCGCTGCACGAGGAGGCAGGGACCCGCTCTCCCCCTCCACGGCGGACCGTCCGGGGACCGGGGTAGGGGGACATCGACTTACGATGAAGGACAGAAAGAGTGCACAGGGGGGGGGGCTGGAGTGAGAGAGAGAGAGGGGTCGGGGGTGCGGGGGGGAGAGAGAGAGAGGGAGAGGGGTGGGGAGGGGGAGAGAGAGAGGGGTGGGGAGGGGGAGAGATAGAGGGGTGGGGAGGGGGAGAGAGAGAGAGAGAGGGGTGGGGAGGGGGAGAGAGAGAGGGGTGGGGAGGGGGAGAGAGAGAGAGAGAGGGGTGGGGAGGGGGAGAGAGAGAGGGGTGGGGAGGGGGAGAGATAGAGGGGTGGGGAGGGGGAGAGAGAGAGGGGTGCGGGGGGGGAGAGAGAGAGAGAGAGGGGTGCGGGGGGGAGAGAGCGGAGCTTGGCATGTATTTCAAGCAAATATCTTCAACTGAAGCCAAACCTTTTCGATAACATTTCTTCGTGGAAGAAGAAACTTTATGTAAAAGAAAAGCAGAGACAGACCCTTGGGGAAATGTTGTCTATACTATCACTGTCTTATCTTTGGTCAAAGAGGATGCCAAAGAAATAAAGAAGAAATGACACAGTGTAGGATTTTTCTGTGAGTGAGAGACAAAGGCTGCTTGTGCAGCCGTGTCCCCCAAGCACACAGGTGAGCGAGTATCAAGTTACGGTCACGCTCTTGTTGTTTCAGGGGAGCCCAGCAGTGCAGACAGGCCATCCATGATGATTGCACCACCGCTGTCTCTTTTGGCAATCGGTGAAATGAGGGATCACGCTATAATTTCCAGGCAGGAAGGAACATGCCGGTCGAACGTACGCGAGGCAGTGGGCCACACACCGCACGGCCGTGAAGTGGAGCACAAGCGCTGCCAGTCAACATGACTGATCACCTTTCCCGGTGCGAAGGGGAAAAGTCAATTCTAGCTTCGAACCTCCCCACTCGCCCATAGATCCCCCCCCCCCCCCACTTTGCTTACCAGCCCACGGGCCGTCACACTCTTCTCCCTGGGGAGTTCAAGATGCACAATGTCATTAAAATAGTTATACGCAATGACCTGGTGTGTCGTTTTCGACGGCATCCTGTTGTGGCGCCTGATGAATTAGTCTCTTGTGGCGATTCCTGCGATGTGCGTGTGACGGATTGAACTTTAGTGTGGAGCGATTTTTGTAAAGAAAGAAATGGATTATTGAAATATTTTAGCCTCCTTGTCTCTCAACTGCAACACAACACACTTCACTTCATTTCCCAGAAACGGTAAACCTGAGCTACAGTGTTGGTACCAGTGAGTTCCATGGTCCATGCACAATGTCAAAAGGCATTGGATATGCGCCAGCACTGCGAGCCGTGCCAGAGAGCCTGTTTTTATTATTGTTTTACGCGTAGTCCATCAAGTAAACAGAGGATATGTCAATGTTACTGTCCTCAACACCCCGCTGTAATGTTTCTGCCTCCGTAAGTGCTATCACACATGTTGAGTCTCCTTCCCCACCCTTAGGGGACTAGGCATGGGCTTCCATTTGCTCTCTCTCTCTCTGTATTTATAGCCGGTATTCTGTCAGAGGGCTGGATGTCCTCAAACTGCCCTTCACTTTCAGGAGAAACTGGAACCCATCCTGCAGTATACACACTGCACAGTCAGGCCGTGGAAATTCACATCCCCCTCGTGCCCTGACTGACACTCTCGCTTTGAGCTTGCCAGAAATACATTTCTGGGTAGTGTTGGCTCTATGACTCCAGAACTGTGTAAATATTAAAGCAGAATGCAAGCTTCTCTGTGACTAACCTGAGACTATTTCGAACATGATCCTGGAAGTGGGTTCTTTAGCTTCTACTACTATTAAACTGATATTTAACCGTATGAGGCAAATTGTTTCATCGGGTACTCTTTTGACTCATTTAATCAGTTAACCAGTAAATACTAATGACACAACATTGTTCGTTTACTGCATGAAGCAATACATCCATCGTGCGTTCAATATGGAAATTCTTAGTCAATTTTTGGTAAAGTTAGCTACTATACATATGAAGTTGGCTTCATTCAGTGTGTTTCTCCTTCTGCTTCATAGGTAGGTAAAGTTAGCTACTATACATATGAAGATGGCTTCATTCAGTGTGTTTCTCCTTCTGCTTCATAGGTAGGTAAAGTTAGCTACTATACATATGAAGATGGCTTCATTCAGTGTGTTTCTCCTGCTTGAATCTTGTTGACAACGTCCTCATCTGACTCCCTGCTCTCATCCATGTCTCAATGGAACTCCACCAACGGCTTCCCAGCCGCTCAGTCAGTAGTGGCCGAGATGGAGCCGGGCGTCTCGAATCTCAAAGGATGCTGCCGCAAATCCTCGGCTCATCCTGGCATGAGTATCGAAGTGTCTACGAGCGAGACACCTAAGCCTCGGCTGTTTCCTACGAGATGAATGTGGCCTGGCATGGTTACAGCACTGCTAATATGTGTGTGGGTGGACATCAGTGTGAGGCATTAATTGAAAGGTGCTTTGTCTGGCGGCTGTGACTTATGGTTGTTGTCGTTGGACCGTTTTACGTCTGTCAGCGTGGGTGAAGCGAGCTGCGTTTTCAGGTACCACTGTACTCCTACAGCAAACACCCTTGGTAAACAAAGCCCTGATGTTAAACCCACCGTAACCGCCTCGCCGTGACTCTCGCATGTTTCATAAACAGAGTCCTTCTTTGTTCAGCGAACCAGTCGTTTATTTCATTCTGGTACATTGATGCGTTGATGGTTTTTTTTGGGGGCCGGCGGTGGTTTCGACAGCTGTCAGCATATTTGCTATTGACTCATGGTTCAGTGGAGGTCCTCAGAGGGAAGTAAAGTGTTGATCAGAGAGATCTTGCTATCTCTGCATCTCCCCTATCCACCCCCCCCCCCCCCCCCCCCCCCCCCCCCCCCCCGCTCTCTCTCTTGTCCTGACAGTGTAATCATGGAGCAGGACAGCGTTTTACAGTGGGGGCCCCTTTAATGACCATGAAGGGGCCGCTTGACCTCTGAGAGTCTCCTCCACCATCTCAACACCCCCACACACAAACACACACGCAACCCAACCCCCCACCAACACACTCCTCCGATGTTCCCCCGGGGGCGGTGTCACTTGTCCCCCTCAGCCCCCCTATCCATACCCCCCCCCCGCCCCCTTCTGCTGACATGCTTAGATGCCCCGGTAATGCCTTGTAAGTTCAAAGGTCGCGCCTAAGCTTGTCACGGTGGATCGGCACCTCGGACGTAACACGGCTCTTGGGGGGCCGCGGTCGAGGCGTGGCCCCCTCCTCCTCCGCGTCAGTCATGTCTGACGGCCGGATGATGGAAGGAATAAGAGGGGCTTGTTTTGATTGAGATGGGCAGCCATGGCCGCCCATGTCTCTCGCTCCACCAGGACATCACCTGACAGCGCGTGGATCTCCTTACCTTTCGGACTCATGGCGGTGTGTTGTGGGAGAGGGTGGGTACCGGGAGACGGGTGGGCCGTGGTCCTTCTGTTCAGTGTAAAGTCAGCAGCGGGAGGTAGTGTCTGAACAAAGAGGGTGTGGGGCAGCGTAAACTTGCTGCTGCGCTGAGGGTAGGATTGTCTCTGACAAACAGATCAATTATGGAGATGTTGTGGAACATGGCCTTTGGAGGGGAGGGCCGATCAAAGGCATGGGAGGTCGGGAACCCGTTCGATTCCCTCTGGTCGATCCTTACACTTATCACACACACACGCACAATCACACACACACACACACACACACAAACACGCACACACACACACACACACAAACACAAACACGCACACACACACACACACACGCACAACCACACACACACACACACACACGCACACACACACACACACAAACACGCACACACACACACACACGCACAACCACACACACACGCACACACACACACAACCACACACACGCACACACACACACCACCACACACACACAAACACGCACACACACACACACACACACACAACCACACACACAAACAACCACACACACACATACACACACACGCACGCATGCACACATGCACACACACACACACACACACACAACCACAGACACACACATACAAACACCAAGGAAACAAGGAAGGAAACAAGAAAAGGAACAAGGAACAAGGAAACCCTCTGGCTGATGGACAGGTTTGATTCTGCCTCTTATGATGGCAGTATTTGTGTTCTGCAAGTGGAGATGAGGGGCAATATTTACATCCAAATACCACCAGATGTGGCAAGGATAAAGGATAAAGCTATTGGGATGATTAAAACCAAAGCACTTTTAATTTTGCCTTTAACCAAATGGTGTGTTTGCTCTGGATTGAACCAAAATGTAAATGAAAACAGATGTAGTGTCCATTTCCCACCAAAATGATTCCTCAGCACAGTCATTCATCATTAGATACATTAGATACAGACACAGCATCGCCGTTGGCTCAAGACGGAGCCCCAAGACTTAATTACACTGAGAGCCGCGCAGTGCCAAACGGTTCCCCTACCCGGTACAGACTCTGAATAGGACACGGGGACACCAAGGTCCGGGAAACAGCCATCACTGGACGGCCGGGATGGAGGCCAGGCGGACACATGTCCCCATCTGTGTGTTTGAGGTGGACGTTAGCCGCTGCATGTGATTCAGTGTGAGTGTAAATGTGTGTCAGGGGTGTCAGGGGTGTCCTCGTGATGGATGAGGATGTTTTTATTTCCTCTCGCCCCATGCCGACAGGTCATCCATCCCGAAACAATTTCAGTATCGCCCTCAGTGCCTGAGGAGGCCGAGAGAGGTAGAGAGAGGTAGAGAGAGAGAGAGAGAGAGAGAGAGAGAGAGAGAGAGAGAGGTAGAGAGAGGTAGAGAGAGAGAGAGAGAGAGAGAGAGAGAGAGAGAGAGAGAGAGAGGTAGAGAGAGGTAGAGAGAGAGAGAGAGAGAGAGAGAGAGAGAGAGAGAGAGGAGAGAGAGAGATGGGCTACAGACGGGCTACAGACCAGCTGAGAGTAGCATTTAATGAAAGACTCATCAGAGGCTGCAGGCAACATAGAGGAAGGAAAAGGCAGAGGGGGGGGGGGGGGTTCATTGTCGCGGAGGTGGCTGAAGAGCAGCATGCTCTGGGCTTTGAGGAGGTCCTTAAACAGGGGGTGCTTTGTGCTCCTCCAGGCCAGGATGTGGGCGGTGTCGGTGGAGCCTTGGTCAGGTGTGAGTCAGCTTGGCAGCCAAACCAAATGTATGAGACCTGGGGCGCCACATTACTAAGAATAGAGGAGGAGTGTTATCCGAGCTGCTGGAGAGATGTGTCCGGAAGCCTGGGAGAGTTCAGGGGAGACGGGTGTGTGTGTGGGGGGGGGGGGGGGGGGGAGACTGTCTGCGGGGTAAAAATGTTTTGCTTTGTTCAACTGTAGATGCTTTTTACCGTTAAATTCCAGCACGGCTCGGATCCAGTACAGTTCAGGTTCGGATCCTTATCAAAACACTTTGTATAGTGTGAAGTGTGTGCCGAGGAAAGAGAAAAACAAACAAAAGATGAGGCCAAGCTTTTGGCCGCTCAGCTAGTCCCAGAGATTTATGAAGGGGTTGTGAGTTGAGTGCTCTCACTGTTCCAGGCCTCTAACTTGCGAGCGACCCTCTGACGACCACTCTCTGTGATGGATGCATGTGCTTGCGCCGGGTTAAGAGTCCAGTTGCTGGTCCCCTCACCGGGGGCATCCAGGCTTTAATCTTCAGGCCCTTTAATGTATCCATCCTGGAGCCTGATGAATGAGGCAGGCAGAGCTGCTCCACTGAGGCGAATCTGCGATGGGTGAAGCGATGGCTCCGGACCCGCTCCTCACAGATAACACGGCTTGCCCTGATCACTGGCTCGTTACACAAAAAAAACGTTAGACAATACATGAGCTGGTCCCCCCCCCCCCTCTCTCTCTCTCTCTCTCTCTCTGCTAATAAGGCTTGTAAACGCTTGCAAACGACGGTCAGAGAGCCACCATAATAGAGTCGTGGAATGGGTTTGGTCGCTCTACGCTGTCATCTCCAGTGTAGCTCTCCTTGAGCAAGCCGGAGACAAAGCCAGGTAATAAAGGCAGCATTAGCAGGGGCCAATTCTGGCAGAACAAATCATTTCATCATATCCTTCGCCGTAGAGTGTCAGGGCTAACCCGAGTGGTAATATTTCATCGCCAATTTGCGGCACCTCGGCTTTATTCAGGGACTTTTGTCAATAAATCCCCTCTCATATCCATATTTATTGAGCTGGGAGCCGGAAGCCGTGAGTGCAGGTAATGAAGAGGTCGCTTTCTGCTGTCTCTGGATTCAGATGGCGTTATCAAGTGTAACACCTCCCACTGATACATATCCAGCCTTCTCCGATGAAAATACAGGCTGATGTCGGTGTCAGATGCCTTATGAAGTGGACTAAATGTAATTTAGTTTTCATGCATATGCAGTCAGCTGTGTGTGTGCGTGCGTGTTAATGCATGCGTGTTTACGGATTTGCGTGTGTGTGCGTGCATGTATGCATGCGTGTGTGTTTGTGTGTGTGCATGCAGGTGTGTGTGTGTGTGTGTGTGAATCCATTTGATGGGGCTTTAATACCCATCTTTGTGCTAAGTGCCTCGCGGTTCCATGTGCGATATACTCTGCATGTATCGTTAAATTCGAGGGGCCACTGCTACCTTCCCCCAGGACTGTTGGGAGCCCCAGATCTGCAAGCCATGCTCTGATTGAATTTGGCAGAATCCAATCCTACAGTATCTTTAAAGGGAGATAACAGGAATGCCGCTATAGGAAGAGTGCATCCTGTCAGCCTCGATATCCATGCATGGCTAGCCCTGGTCCTACAATGAAAGGAAGTGGGATTATGAGTCTTATACGCTGTTATATCCCCATTCTCCTGACTCCCCTCTCATACCTCTCTCTCTCCCTCCCTCTGTCTCCTTCTCTCTCTCTCTCTCTCTCCCTCTGTCTCCTTCTCTCTCTCTCTCTCTCGCTCTCTCTCTCTCTCCCTCTCTCTCTCTGTCTATCTTTATCTCCCTCCCTCCCTCTCTCTCTCTCTCTCTCTCTCTCTCTCTCTCTCTCTCTCTCTCTCTCTCTCTCTCTCTCTCCCTCTCTCTCTCTCTCTCTCCCTCTCTCTGTCTCTGGAAGGTCGACTGAAGGAGCTGATCCCTATTCCTCACCGTCTCCTCAGTGTTTTATCTAAGTGTAGTGTACCAACACAGGGGCCATTATAGCGCCAAGCAAGGGGAGCCGCTCCGAACAAGTGGACAGGTAGCGAGGGAACACACATGGCCGTGGTGCAACAGACTGCATCCATTGGATACAGCTTGGAATAAATAACAACAGAGACATGTTATCACAATCGTATTGTCGGGATATGAAATATGTATGAGTGCCTATTTTTTTATACACTGTGCAAACATGCGTATTGGCAGTAACCCGCAGGTGCCCTGCTGTTTCAAAGAAAATACTGGAACTGTGTGTGTGTGTGTGTGTGTGTCTGTGTGTGTGCGCGCGCGCGTGTGTGTGTGTGTGTGTGTGTGTGTGTGTGTGTGTGTGTGCGCGCGCGCGTGTGTGTGTTTGTATGGGTGTGTGTGTGTGTGTGTGTGTGTCAAGGCAAACAAAGAAAGCACGTGTATGCAAACAAGTGAGTTTATCAGGAGCCCGCAGTGATCAAAAGCTGTATTTGCATCTCTCCGTGTTTTGGTTTTCTTTCCCGGCATGATTTGGTTACCGCCGCTCCTTTCCATGAGCGATTCCTCAGGAGAGAGGAGCGCTCGTACTCCTCCGTCCAGTACGAGTGACGGTTGACCGCGGCGCCACGGAGACCAACACACAATGCGGTAGGCATACGCGGTGCGTACATTTCTCTGACCCACAGTGCAAAACCAGGCAAAACTCCCCACCCCCACCACCACTACCGCCCCCGTCCCTTCTCTTATCCTCCTTTAACAATCACCCCAAAAAAAGAACACTTCTGACTCACTTCCTTCAGCCGATGAAAAGAGCCAATCAGCGCAATCATGCTCTCCAATATGTGCATCGTCTGCCAATCCGCTGTCACAGGAGCCATTTGACAAGCGCTCGTTTGTGGCATCGCCCTCGTGATGACAGATGGAGCTATTAAAACCAACCACCCCTAGGAGGGGCTTCCAGCCCTGTACTGCTCCAGCTACGGAGGGGCCATCGAACCTCCCTCCTCCCTCTGTGCATAATGGGACATATTTAAAACAGCAATCGTACCACACTTTGAACTCCAGGGGGGATTGTACCGTGGAATCAATTCTTTAAGTGGGCGAGAAAGGCAGTGGCGCACAAAGGGTGTGTGTGTGTGTGTGTGTGTGTGTGTGTGTGTGTGTGTGTGTGTGTGTGTGCGTGCGTGCGTGCGTGTGCGTGAGACTTTCAGAATATTAAGCAAGGTCACGCACACCGCACACCGCACAACGCACACCCATCGCCCGCATGCGGAATGGACGCAGCCTTATGACCGGCGTGTGAGGAGATTGAATCCGTTGGCGTAGAATCCCATCCTGACTGTAAATGATCAGACAGCTCATTAGGCATGCCCATGGCCGTTCACAAACTCACTTTCAACAGAATTATTATCCCGGGTCATTTAGTTTGGAGACGGCCTGTCCATGTGGGCTTATATTGCTTTTGAACGAACAGAGAGTAGAGATTCAAATGGGAGAGGGAAAAAAAAGACATTTTCATGGGAAATTATATTTGATCATATATCTCCTCTGCATTGTATCAGATTAGTAGTGTTAGTATTAGAATAACACGTACGATAAAAGCATTGCGGAGTCCTGTTATGTGGTTCCATTGCTCAAGCTGTGTTGTCATGCAAGGGGCTTTATCAATATATCAAAGCATGCTGCACTTACTCAAGCACAAAGAATCAAGTATCAATATTTCTGCTATCTACTTGTTCATTTGAGCTGGTGATGTACAGTTTGCCGCCCAACACAGAGACAACGCCGTTGTCATTGATAGTGCGGTGTGGTTGAAATTCATAAATAACACACGTCCCATTGCTGCTTTCTAATTCTTAATCAAATTTATTGCTGCAGATGATTTAGTCACTTCCCCTCGCAGGCTACAGTTTTATGTTTCCGTATGGAGCCTCCTGCTCACAGTGGCAACAAACTCTGTCAGCTGTATCGGTATTAATGGCTTCAGGAAATTAACACTGTATTTATACATTTTGATGAATATCATAAAATGCATATATCTTTTCAATCAGTACTTCAAACGACAACAGCATATACAATAGTAGTCCTTTGTTCTCAAAGCGCAATATAATTTAAGTCAATGTTTGTCTATGCAAGGCAATAGAGAAAATGGAGTGTTGAACGTGAAGTGTATGTACGTATGTGTGTGTGTGTATGTGCATGTGTTTGTGCATGTGTGTGTGTACTTGCATATGTGTGCATGTGTGTGTTTGTGGGTCTGCGCACATGCATGTGTATGCGTGTGTGTTTGTGTGCGTGCATACACGCATGTTTGTGTGTGTGCGTGTGTGTGCACGCAGGCCTGTGTATGCTTGTGTGTGCTTGTGTGTGCGTGTGTGCGTACATACGTGCATGTGTGTGGGTGCTTGTGTGTATGCGTTCATACGTGCATGTGTGTGTGCGTGTGTGTGTGCGCGCAGGCCTGTGTGTGGCCATAATGTGCGCACTGCCTAGGTGTATGGTTCCTTTACGTGACATACTACCTTTCATGCTGGGACCCCTAAGAGCGCAAGAATTTGAGAATTTTGAGAATGACAAAGAAAACATCTTGCAGAGTGCCTGGGTGCCATAGGCAAGGCTACTGCTTCATCCTATTGGTCAAGTAAAACATTAATGAGCTTCTCAAGAATTTGATAATTCCTTCTTTTCTTTACATAGAGGACCAATAATGCAGCAATGAAGAGCTAGGTGACATTATGATTAAGTTGTTTGAATTGTTGTGACCACACCTACTCAACCACATCCTGTCGGTCTTAGTATATAGTTTCCAGTGTGTGCGTGTGCGTGCATGCATTCGTTTGTGTGTATGTGTGTGTACGTACTTGTGCGTGCATGTGTGTGTTTATGTGTGTGTTTGTATCTGTGTGTGTCTGATTTTATGTGTTAAGTGGGGGACTTTGGTGACACGTGGGAATCATCCTATTAAGCGGCTGAAACACAATAGTATCCCTACCCTACTTAAAGTGCTGTGCTACATAGTCGTAGTTAATATGGAGGACCTGGCCCTCTTCTGTTCTCTCTGTAATCTCAGGCCAGCATGGCTGACTAAATAGAATGGAGACAGGCATTAACCTCCTGCAAAGTGTGATAAGGAGACATTAATGAAGCAGGCATATTTATGGTTTTGTTAAGGTGATACCACATGGATAGCTAATTAAGCAGACAGGAGATAAGGGAGGCGTTGAACGGCCAGCCTCTGACGCTAACACAGCTCTACTGTCAGCACTGTGCGGCAGGAAAATAATAAAACCTGCAGCGATGTTGACTACTCCCCACCATCATCACACAAAGCAGGTCATTATGTCAAGCACGGTTAAGACGAGAGCCAAGAGAATACAAATACTGTAATATTGTAAACACATATATATATACCAGCAAGGGCATCATAATAACGTAAACACAGCCTTGGTTTATTAATTACATTTGGCCCTGTATTGCGCTAGCAGCCCTGTTGCTGTAACAGCATCTAGCAGGGGCCCGTTTGTGGCGGTGGGGGGGGGGAGGGGGGGACATAAATCCCGGGCTTGGAAGTGGACATCATGAAGCCAGAGCGCTCCACTACAGTGATAATGAACTGATGGGCCGCGCGCGCTGCTCCTGCGCTGCCATAAAAAAAAACTGCCTCCACCGCAATTTACGAGCGCATGGTGAGGCCGTCAGCAGGCCTTCCTCTTCCCGGTAAACCAAACCTCTCGCTCCACATCTCACTGTTACGGGGGGGGGGGGGGGGGGGGGGGGGGGGGCTCAGTGGCAATGACGTGCAGAGCATGGTGGATGTACCAAGGGCCCCCGTGCCCGTGCGTCACCACTTCACGTGGCGGGGATGATCTTATAACGTGTGCGGCCGCTCGGCTGAACGGAGGTGTTGCCGGAGGACGGCGATTTCAATTATTCAGGGCGATGCTGTTTTTCTTTTCTTTTTCTTTCTGTGCTGCGGTGCATTTTTTTATTTATTTTTTTCACGAGCAAAGATCATCCCTGCTCTGGTTTTATTGATATTCTCATTTCTGCTCCTGTCAGGGATTCGAGCTCTCGTACACCACCACACCCCCCCGCCTCCACCTCTCAGGCCTCCCCACCTCCCACTCGGATCTGCCCGATGCAATTAAGGCCGTGCCCCCCAGGAGGAGCTGGCCACACGGAGGACCTGGTTAACGAGGCCATGCAGAATTAATAGTACTGTAAATAAAACACCCAATCCAAAAAGCAGACCCTGGAGTCACACAGGCTCGGCTTCTCGGTGGTCTGTCGGGTCTCGCAAACTTGATTTTCTCAAAATGTGCCTATGCAACCGAGGGACGGCTGAAATGGCCGGATCTGGACTTATTCGATTTTCTTTTCACAGCGCACAGATCTTTTGTTTGCTCGTGTTTTTTATGTCAGTAATAACTATTTGGGAATGGGCTATCCTCTGGCTGAGCAGAGCAGTAAAATTGCTGCTCTCGTTGAGCTTCAATTAAGATTTTTTTCGGGTGCTATAAAGTCTTCTGCATTATTTATGTGATGGCTTGGTATATGTGCGTTGCGTTTATAGCATAATATTTTTTTCTCCATGCCCCCAGGGTGATGCAGGACAGTCCAGTATGACAGCATGCACCATGGTGGGGGAAGGGGGGATGTTGGGGTGTGTAGTTCTTAGTATCAGCAACTTGATTTATTCTAATGTAGTTCTAAGCTGCACCAGCCTTGGACTTTTACACATTTCACATTTCCATGGGGATGCCCAAACACTCCAAGGCCATTGAGTCAAGTAGCTCAGTGGAGGAAATCAGATTTTTCCCCTTGGGTTTGTATTGTTCTGAAGCTTAACTAGTATTAATATAATAATTACCTCCATGTGGAATCAAAAATGCTTTATTCTGCCTTGTATGCTAAAAAGAGACTAAATCCAGGGCATTGCACGGACTCGAAAAAGAGCACAGAATCGACAAGTATATCCTGGTTTTATTCGACACGTACATGAGATTAGCGCTATTTCTGCAATGCATCTTGGGAGCAGCGACGCCATAACGGGGAAAACACCTGTTTTGAAGGCCATCGGTTTTCTTGAAGATGCATCTGATATCTCTCGACGTACCTTTCAGGTGCTTGTACCTCTGTATCCACTTTGCTTCCAAAGGCAGTGGAGGTGAACTAGCGGCCCCCAGATGGCCATTTGGCCCCTAATTGAGCAGCGTTACCTGTCTCTCTCCCCTTAGACCGGGACTTTCATCGCATCTCAGTGACGGCTGGAAGGAGATGTAAAGGATTGGGTTTCAGTGGATGTGAGTACACGTGTCTCTGTCTGTCTGTCTGTCAGTGTCTGTCTGTGTCTATCTGTCTGTCTGTCTGTCTGCCTGTTTGTCTGTCTGTCTGTCTGTCTGTCTCTGTCTGTCTGTCTGTCTGTCTGTCTGTCTCTGTCTCTGTCTGTCTGCCTGTCTATCTGTCTGTGTCAGTGTCTGTCTGTGTCTATCTGTCTCTGTCTGTCTGTCTCTGTCTGTCTGTCTGTCTGTCTGTCTGTCTGTCTGTCTGTCTGTCTATCTGCCTGTCTGTCTGTCTGTCTGTCTGTCTGTATATCTGTCTGTCTCTGTCTGTCTGTCTGTCTGTCTGTCTGTCTGTCTGTATATCTGTCTGTCTCTGTCTGTCTGTCTGTCTGTCTGTCTGTCTGTATATCTGTCTGTCTCTGTCTGTCTGTCTGTCTGTCTGTCTATCTGTCTCTCTGTATGTCTGCCTGTATGTCTGTCCCCCCGCCTGTCGCCAGTCCATCTAAATAGAGCTACAAAGATAGCAAGCTAGCAAGCTATCGGTTCTATGCTACTTTCGACGATGTTGTTCATTGGCCCGGTAAAACCATTAATGTCCAGCATTTGTATATGTACAATATTGGACTCATCAAACAGAAAATATGCTATACATACAGGGGCTGACTAAGTGGCATATGCCCCCACAAAAACATGCCACCCTAGCTAGGTGCTGTGGGCCTCTGCTTTACTATATAACTTTACTATATAATCCACTTATTTTGAATTTGTCAAATGAGCAGGCTTGATCTCATTCTTTGTCGTCTGTTACGATATTCATCAGCGCTAATGAAAGTTTGGATAGGATGTGGCAGTTAATACGTTTCTAATGCTGTTCCAGTTTGAATCGCATGCGTGATATCTTTCTGAAAAGAAAATGACACGTGATTAGTTCAACATTTCCAGTCAGCATTTCCATAATTACACTCCCCATCCAGAATCTTATTTTGAATCTTAGTCAGTCTCTAAGATATGCACGGACATTCCCTCGGAGATGATGAACTAATCTCTAGATCAACGTTTAACCAGCGGGTCTGTAATCTGGGAATTGGAAATGGAATCTCTGAGGGGAGGGGGGTTATTCTCTTTGTTGGGTCTCGTGTACTTTGTGTGTGTGTGTGTGTGTGTGTGTGTGTTGGCAGAAACGTGTGTGTGTGTGTTTGTGTGTGTGTGTGTGTGTGTGGACGAACACATGTATGTGTGTTTGTGTGTGTGTGCGTCCGTGTCTGTGTGTGTAGACCAATACGTGTGTGTGTGTGTGTGTGTGTGGGGGTGTGTGTGTCTGTGTGGACGAATACGTGTGTCTGCGTGTGTGTGTGTGTGCGTGTGTGCGTGTGTGCGTGTGTGTACTGTGTGCCTGTACATGTGTAGGAATCCTCGTCTATCTAAGTGTCCCTTGCTCTCACTATTCAATTCTTCGTGGCCTTGAGCTGCTCTTAATCACGAGCACATCAGTATGCATTGTGGGTCAGTGTTCTCTACACCTCTCAGCGTATATGTATTCACCTTTTGAACACGGACCTCTGGAGTGCACTGGATGCAGGGTGAAGCTTGGGTCACCCGGCTCCGGACAATACGTGTACGTGAACCCCTTTTTCAGACGCTGCGGACCCCGCTGCCCAAGTAGGCATGTCAGAGAGGAGAGGATGGCGCTGGTTTGTGAGGATAGTAGTAAATAAATACAAGGTCATGTCCATTTGAACACGGCGGCGACCACTTGACTAATGGGACATTCTCATGCATGCTCTGGCGCTATCTGGCTCCCTGTAGGGGGCCGTGAGGGCCTTGAAGCTCCCTGGAGGCGGCCGTGAGGGCCTTGAAGCTCCCTGGAGGCGGCCGTGAGGGCCTTGAAGCTCCCTGGAGGCGGCCGTGAGGGCCTTGAAGCTCCCTGGAGGCGGCCGTGAGGGCCTTGAAGCTCCCTGGAGGCGGCCGTGAGGGGCCTTGAAGCTCCCTGGAGGCGGCCGGTGAGGGGCCTTGAAGCTCCCTGGAGGCGGCCGTGAGGGGCTTGAAGCTCCCTGGAGGCGGCCGTGAGGGCCTTGAAGCTCCCTGGAGGCGGCCGTGAGGGCCTTGAAGCTCCCTGGAGGCGGCCGTGAGGGCCTTGAAGCTCCCTGGAGGCGGCCGTGAGGGCCTTGAAGCTCCCTGGAGGCGGCCGTGAGGGCCTTGAAGCTCCCTGGAGGCGGCCATGCCAACGCCTGCTCCTTTGTCCGCCGTTTTACATCCTCGAATAAATCTCGGATCAAACACATTGCAGAGACAACCAATGGCAACTAGAATCCCCGTGTCTTTTTGAACGATACACTTATTATGTGCTTCCTGCCCCACCAAGAACTGAGCCCAGGTCTTGGATAGTATTAGTTGCATTTCCCCGGTTTATTTATGAATTCAAAATGGCTTGTGAAAACCCGTCGCCGCCCCAGACGGCCCTAAAATGGCGGGTGCTGCAGCACCATTTGACCGGATGAATACCGCTCCAGCTGTGGAAGATTCATTCAACTGTCGTTCGCCCTCACTGTCTTTTTAACCGCATAAATAACTTAAACTCACTTCATTTCCTTGTATTCTTTTACTTTTCAAAGAAGGGCAATGTCTTCTTGATCCGTCTAAAGGGAGCTTAGAACCGCTAACGACTGGCCATCTTATTGATTGATTAGTTCCTGACATCAAAAGAAAGGGCTCCATCACCGGATTGAATGGCAAAGCCTCTTTTCCCTTTCCCTAAAACATTAATGCTTGCTCTGCAGATTCAACCTTCACCAAGCTCTCTCTCTCTCTCTCTCTTTCTCTCTCTCTGTCTCTCTCTCTCTCTTTTTCTCTCTCTCTCTCTGTCCCCCTCTCTCTCTCTGTCTCTCTTTTTGTCTCTCTGTCCCTCTGTCTCTCTGTCCCTCTCTGTCTCCCTTTCTTTCTCACATCATTAAATCAATGTCTCCCCCAGGGGCCATGGCAGGGATTCATTTAGTTTCAGAGTGATTTTTCCTTCTTCCTCCAGAGAAGCAGAGTGAGCAGAGAGAGTAGAAGAAGTCACTCTGGCTGGTTTCTGCCGTCTTAAAAGGTTTTGTGGATCCGGGGGGGTCAAGGGTTTGCCGGAGCAATTTTTGCCACAGCAAACAACAACATTTATTCCCCCCCCCCCCCCCCCCCCCCCCCCCCCCCCCCCCCCCCCCCCCCCCCTTATCAGCCACAGCAGCAGCGGTTATGGGCTTGCATGGGCCAGAAGCCGTCCCGCGTGCTGTTTCTCTCATGCAGGGGTTTGTCTGTCTCTCTGTCTGCCACACGAGACCCCGGGTAGAGGGAGGAGAACTCCCCACTCCCACTGCTGCCCGTCGGTTTGATTCCCTCACTGGGACAAAGTTCAGGGCTGCTCTCATGCAGGGAAATTAAAACACTCCCTTTCTACACGTGAAACAGTGTGCTCGCCATTGGAAATGGTAACACAGGATTACGCTCACATCCACTTGAACACACACACACACACACACACATTCACACATCAATGCAAACACACACACCCATACACGCACATAAGGGAGACATGCATACAGGTGCACACAAAACAACCTGAACAAACACAACCAGAGTGACATGCACGAAAACATGAGCACACATACATCTGTTCTCCCAACGGACACAACCCCGCCCGACACGCACACTAACCCCCAACTACACACACACACACACACACATACGCACGCACGCATGCACACACATACACACACACTAACCCCCAACTACACACACACACACACACACATCCCCTCAGACCCCCCCACCCCCCCCCCCCCCCCCCCCCCCCCCCCCCCCCCCCCCCCCCCCCATCACGTCAAACCTGATGGATAAAAGCCCATTAGGGTAGAAGTAGCCGGTACTTTGGAGCCATCACTAGTTATCAGATAGGTGGAAACCCAGCAGTTTGGTCCAGTAAGTCTGAAAGCATTTCGGACCGCAATTACGTAAATTGCCTGCTTGCTTGGGCATAATTGCGGCAGGACTCTGAACAATATTTATTCATGCGCTTATGATTTCATAGCAGCAGCAGACAGAGAATATTTTAATGTTGCTGCTACATTACTACTGCTGCTTCTCACGCTGGGTTTCTGGGTCCGAGAAGCCGGCCCTGAGAGATTAAAAACGGTGCAGTTTGACATGGAAAGTGCATATTGACCACAAGCATTAATAGCATCTACAGCCATTGAAGTCCATTACCCTGTTACTTTTTTCTTCTTCTAATCTTCAAAGTCTCCTACGCTACGCCGTCCCTGTGTAATTCACGGCGTTTATAAACTACAACGCCTTCAATGGGATTTGTGCACATCTTACTATGAGTAAAAGGTTGACTCTAATTCTGTGAAATGATGTTGTTCTGCAGACGTGATGAGGATTAAAGAGAGAAAAGGCTGCGGTGTGAGCTGATAACATGCACCCCCCCCCCTCGGCCGCCTAGCACCTGCCTGCTTGTGACCCCCTGCTGAGAGAGATAATGTCCGGACATACCCTCCTCCACACGGACCTGCTGTCTGCCCTCAGCCGTGGCACCAGACTGGGTCCGAGGGACTTCTAAGGGGGCAGGTGGACGCATGGACTAAAGAGGGTGGGGGGGGGGGGGGGGGGGTGCAGCGTTGACAGCGAAGCCCCTGGATGTCTGGCCTGTGCAGGCAGTGTGGGACCTGACCCAAAGGTCAATGTTCAGAGAGGACGTCCACCGCGGAGGAGGGTGGGGGGGGGGACTTGTCCTGTGCCTCACACAATAATGATGACGACATCGCAATTAGCCTGCGTTAGCATCCATTTGTTGCACATCAAGGCTAAAGCTGACAGAGGCCCCTCGACTTTCATAAAGTTTGCGATATAATCAAGTTGGCTTTTGCTATGCCATCATCGCCCCCCCCCCCCCCCCCTCCTCCCCCAAACACATCTGCCGTGGGTAATTGAAGTGGGAGCTGTTCTCCGAGCCAACTGTTTATTTTTCCCCTCTCTGCGCCGCTCCTCTTCCTCGAGTGAGCGCTCCGTCGTGTGCTTCCTGGGAGACGCCAGGCTGGTTAGGGATCACCGCCGGGGGACTTCCTTTGCTCTGCTTCCAAGAAAACATTTCGTTTCATCTCTGGCAACAGGATGGGGAGGTGTGGGGTGGGGGGGGGGGGTGGGGGGGGGGGGGGATGCTGGAACACGGGCGCGGACTCCAGATCAAACACCACGCTAAAGGGAAGGTGACAAAGACGGAGGCTGGGCCGTATCGACGCTGACACGCGATCCTCTGGAACAAAGGCTGGACGGGGTTCAACTGGCGTGGAGCTGCGTGTAGTGGAGCCGTAGCAACCGCAATCAGGAAGCCTGTCAGATAATCAATGACACGGTTGAGATGATTCTGAAGAAGATGGCGGCGGGGGGGGGGGGGGGGGGGGGGGGGGGGATAAAGAAGAAGTTTAACAGACTCTGGGAAGACGGAGGGAAGGGGATGGGAACGTGTGGAGTAGGGGAGAGAGAACGAGGGCTGGAAGGACTAGATGGGCGAACGGGGACTGGAGACCCCCGCCAGATGTGAAGGCATTAATTACTCCCAATCAGAGCTAGTGCCAGGCTTATGATGGTAGCAGGCCCGCCAGAGATCTTCAAGGTTATTAGTGCCCTCCACACACACAGACTCGCATACAGGCACACTCATATATACACACAGACATATACACAAACACACACACATGTACACTTATCAAGAGACACGCACACACATATAACGACACACACACACATACAGACACACACACATACACACACACATATACAGAAACACACACACACACACGCAAGAGTCACACACAAAAACACACAAACTCTGCCTGAGCATGGTCCGGTGTGTGTGTGTGTGTGTGTGTGTGTGTGTGTGTGTGTGTGTGTGTGTGTGTGTGTGTGTGTGTGTGTGTGTGTGTGTGTGCCTGCGTGCCTGCTTGTGATAGAGAGAGAGAGAGAAAACATTGCGAGACTCACACCATGAAATTAACTCCTAATTGATTGCAACCAGGTTTCACGAAACATCAACAAAAGCCGTCTGAGGTCAAAACAATCCGGAAAGTTCCTCCCTGTTCATGGATCCTTTAAGCTAAAAAATAAAAAATGTATTCATGCTGGTAGATATATATATATTCAGTTGTGTGTAAATATGTAATATTTGCGCTGCAGCAGTAAGAGGATTACGGTCTGCTTGTTCCAGCTGCTGTCTGGATGGAGGAGATAAGGTGGGCCGCAGGTGGTCCATTCAGCGCATGCCAAGGTGCGCCAGCTTCATCGCACACGCCAACAGCTGTACGACTTTGCCGCGCCACAGGTCGCATTTCTCGGGCGGCCAAATTGTGGTCCTAACCGGTTTTCCGGGGAATGGTGCTTGTTGTCTCGATTTGCAGTTTCGCTGCTTTGAGATAGTGGTGGAAAGTACCGGGTGGCAATGGGCTGTAATGTTAACAGACATGTTGTTTTTCTGTTACTATTCCTACTAGTCTAATTGCTTACTTGTGTTTATGTTAATATATACAAAACTAGCATTAATATCAAATCGCTGCAATTAGCAGTGATTTTTCAAATGTAGGCAATATACTCACACCTTAAATACGGAACTAGCACGAAGTGTACAATTAGCGCGTTAGCTTGGCCTGCCCGGCGGAGCGGAAACACCACATAGATCATCACGACCGCAGAGCAACTGTCATCATCACCCTCCTCACCCCTCTCCCCCTTTACACCCCCCCCCCCCCCCCCCCCCCCCCCCCCCCACCCCCCACCCCCACCCCCCCCCCCACCCACGCCATACCCACCCCCCCCCCCCCCCATTCCGAGCTCCCCTGCGGTTGGGGGCGTCCGTGTCACTCTGCTCACTCCACTGCTAATAGCCCTGTCTGAGAGCTGGCCCGGCAACTTTCAGAAAGCACCACGTCCCTTCCCCCACTCCAATCCAGCCCGCCATCCAGCTGTGGCGTACGGCGGCGGGCATTCGGCACAATTACCAGCGGGTGCTGATGTGGCGGACTTTGTTGATGGTCTGAATTATAATTGATTGTGTGCAGCACTCAAGTCAATATGTTGGAGTTGGGGGGGGTGGGTGGGGGGGGCCGGGGGGCGCCGGGGGGGGGTGTGAAAGCAATGATTTCAAAGTCATTACAGTTGGCCGTTGTTTGCCGTGGGGCGGTGTGTGTGTGGGGGTGTGTGTGCCGGACGTTGGCGGGGGGTGTGTGGAGGGGTTGCTGTGTGTTTTTGTGCGTTCGGGCTGCGCGGGCTGTTTGTGCGTGGTGTTGGTCCCGTAGCGTGTGCGTGTCAATCAGTTGTGCGTTGTGTGAGTGTTCGTCTAGGGTGTGTGTGCTCGTGTGGTTTTGTGTGGTGTGTATTGTGTGTGCTGTGTTAGTGGAGTGGCTGTGCTCCGTGCGTAGTGTGTGTGTTGTACATGTATGTGTGTGTGTGTGTCGTACCTCCTGTGTGTGTCTGTGTTTAATTGTGTGTGTCCGTGTTCGATGCGTTCTGCGTTATTGAGTGTGTGCCTGTGTGTTGATACATGTATGTGCTGTGTGTGTGTGTGTGTGTGTGTGTGTGTGTGACTGTGTCGTGTGTGAGTGTGTGGTGGTTCCCTATGGTGTACATGTGTGTACATGTGTGTGTGTGTGTGTGTGTGTGTGTGTGTGTGTGAGTCCTGTGCTGTGCGTGCGTGTGTGTGTGTGCGTGTGTACATGTATGTGTGTGTGTGTGTGTGTGTGTGTGTGTGTGTTGTGTGTGTGTGTGTGTGTGTGTGTGTGTGAGTGTGTGCGTGTGTGTGTGTACATGTATGTATGTGTGTGTGTGTGTGTGTGTGTGTGTGTGGGAGCGTGGGGTGCGGTACACGTATGTGTGTTGGTGTGCGCTGGTACATGTATGTGTGTGTGTGTGTGTGTGCGTGCGTGTGTGTGTGTGATGTGATGGGATTCAGCACATACAGGGTCCCTGGTCCATTCTTCTGCTGAGTAAACCGCAAACCAATCAAAATGCACAGTGGCAAGTAGGGGACATTATTCAAACTTCAGCTTCTCCCTCGACTATAATGCACATATATGTTTAAATCTATATTATATTTGTAGATATTTTGTATACTGTGTCCTCCGTACATATATAACATCCAGCCGATGCATTGCACCCACAATGCACTATTCTCCCAGTTCACCTCCCATTGACCCTGTAGGCAGAGCTAGGCATGCAGGCCCCTGTAAAAATCAACCAAACCCTCCCTCTCTCCCTCCTCCCTCCCTCCCTCCCTCCCTCCCTCCCTCCCTCCCTCCCTCCCTCCCTTCTCCTCCCTCCCTCCCTCTCTCCCTCCCTCCCTCTTCCCTCCTCCCTCCCTCCCTCTCTCCCTCCCTCCCTCTCTCCCTCTCTCCCAATTCACCTCAGTACAGCTCTGCTGGGTGGAGGAAGAAGACGAGGAGGAGGAAGAGGAGGGGGATAAGGAGTAGGGGGAGGAAGAGGAGGAGGGGGAGAGGGGATCTCTCTCTCTATGACATCTAGTGCTGTGGATTACTCCTCACTATGGGATTATGGTCCAATGAATGAGATCAGACACAATGCACATCAGCCCAGGCACTCTTTGAACTGTACAATACAGAGATTTAGTCGTAGCGCTGGGAGGCGAAGTCTGCTGCTGCTATGGGCTGGGGATTTGACGTAAACAACTTCTCTGTCATTCACACTTCATCTTAATCCTGGATAATGGATCTGCTAAAGATACCTACTTAATGATGTCATGATTTTTGACACGCAAACTTGAACCAACTTTTTTGAAATCCTGAGTGACGGAATTGTTCTCTTCTACTGTACTGTGCAAATGCTTATAACATAATATAATATACAATATACAATACAATATAATACAACTTCAAAACCCATTGTTTCAGTGTCGGAAAACCAGACATTTTTCAGAATTTACTGAATGTATATTCTGCTTTCCTCAAGTGAGCAAAGAGATAAGAAATAATATAATATGCAAACAAATAACACAGATAAATCATGTAAGAAAATGTATTAAATCATGACCTTTGCTCTTTTAGTTGAGTGTATTGCAGTGTAGTGTTGCTCAGTGCAGTGCATTGCAGTGTAGTGTAGATTCCCCTTATAAACGCAGCCTACCACCACATTACTACTTACCATACTTTAACACTGCTTCCCAGCACTTCCCTTGTGTTGCTAGTAGCTACAGCACACATGGTACTGGTTTTCCTAGGTTAATGTTGTGTGGCACTGCTAAGACATAATGATGTATGCCCTCACTAAAGGACGATAAGACATCTCTTAACACATGGCACAAGGAGTTGATATGACGTTTGAGAAATAGGCGTCTTGGTGTCTCAGAAGCATGCATAAAACATAGCTTTCTCACCAGGCCGTAATGTATGAAGTGCAGACATAAAGAAAGACCATCAAAAAGGCTATCCGTGACTTGTGTCTTATGCAAATCTGACATTTGCAATACATGGTATTTATACGATTGTCAGATGAATAGGATGTGCATTTGTTATTGTTTATTTGAGCGTTAGCTGAATAGGATGTGCATTTGTTGTTGTTTATTTGAGTGTTAGCTGAATAGGATGTGTGATAACGTGATATAGATCTGATATCTTCTCTTATTTCATTGTCAGTTTCATGAAACTGTGGTTGACAATAGCATGTGCTTTGACGGTTGTCCGAATTGTTATGTTTACTTTGTATGTCAAGTAACTTACGTCAAGTTACTTGCCCATAAAATGTTCATGGGTGACTGCAATTGCGGTAAAACATTGTTTTGACATTGACATTTAGCTTCATCTGAGCCGTATATGGAAGGATTGATTGATAATGCCACGGTTCCTTCTTGCGAAACAAGAGCATCTGCATTATTTATGTGTGGAGGAAAGAGCCAGGCTAGCTAGGTGTGGTTGGGAGGGTTGGGTTCTGAAAATGGTCATTGCGAGACTATTTTGCAGGGCAGAATGTGTGTGTGTACCCTGTTTGTATTGTATTGCTAAGGACACAGTAAAGCAGAAACTAAGAGTTACACATTTGTGCAGTAGAGATGTTGTAGGTAATCCGGTTCAGTAACAGCTCCAGGAATATCCAGGATTCAGCTCTTTTCACCCAAGTACTGAGTACTCTTCTACATTGGGCTTTGTCTGAAACAAGAATGGTAGGCCTCTCTCTCTCTCTCTGTTCTTGCTCTCTCTCCTCAGTCTCTCTGCTACTTATCTCAATCTAAATGCAATTATCCATTTCTCCATCAACTTTATGGATGTGTTCTTCAGCGTTCAGTGTTCCTGCTGTTGTCTCACATCACATTGCCACTCCACGCTTCTCAGTCCGTAGAGACGCCGCCTTCTAGAGAAGGAAAGGTAATACGACCTCCTATGAAGTGGGAATGTAATGACTAATAGAGTGCGCATGGTGTTATCATTTTATAAGGAGCTTTCGTCCCCTTTTTCTTTGGTCCTACAACGGATCCATCTCATAACTCCCCGAGCTTCATTGTGATGCTAATGTATTTGCCACTCTCAAACCAAAAGAAAAAAAAGAAAAGGAAAAACTGAACTAGTTTGGCGTTGGGCGCTCATCGTTCCACATGTCACCTGTCACAGTCAGAATGCGTTTTCATCATCATCATCATCATCATCATCATCATCATCATCCTCACCACCTTGAAGTGTGATCGAGCGTCTTAAGTTCACAGGATGTAAAAGTGACGATTATTAGAATAAATGCAGTTGAATATTAGCTACACTTTGTGTCTCAGGAATCCACAGTAAGAGTGGTTCAGGAGGTAGGGTTGTCTGGTTCCATCCCCGGCACCTCCTAGCCAAGTGTCGAGATGTCCCGGAGCAAGACACCTAACCCTAACTGCTCCTGGACCAGCTGGCTGTCACCTTGCATGGCTGACACCGCCGTTGTTGTATGAATGTGCGTATGAATGTGCGTATGAATGTGCGCATGAATGGGTGAATGTGAGGTCCCTAATTGCAAAGCACTTTGAGCCACTGGTCTGAAAAGCACTGCATGAATGCACTCCATTTTAGAAGTTAGTAAATGCATCGATTATATCGTCATTTTCTCAAGCCTTCGAACACTTTCTTCAGCATTTTAATTTGTCCGCTTGCGTCACTGTGTGCCAGTTTCTGCAGCGGCATGCGTGTTCAAGTCTAGCAGCTCATTACCGCATAATTGATATGTAATGTAGGGGCAGTCGTGGGAGAGTTAATTACCTGTCACTCGCTTTGCTTAAAACCACCCTGATTTGAATAAACAAAAGCCACAGAAAAACGAACAGATGAGATATCTTTATTTCTGTCTCCTGTGGTTAGCAAGCCAAATGACCTGTCTCGGTACCTACCACCACTGAACGAGCACTTTCTTCTGTAGAAAAGAGAGCCCTCAAGGAAGCCATCCTTGCAATTATGTATGGTGTGTTCGCTGGTAAACACACAATGTATCAGCCATCTGAGGCCACTGAGTTGGGGTTGAAAGTACGGTTTTCATTATTACATGGGGAGGGGGGGGGAGCAGTGCATTGTGGGAGAGGCTGTAGCGGGGAGCAGAATTTAAAAGAGAAGCACTCCAAAGCACACACACATGCTCCCTTTGCTGCCCTCTCTCCATTTAATATCCCAGCAGCAGCGGATCTCCCCCCCCCCCCCCCCCCCCCCCCCCCCCCCTGAAATGGTATATTCATATCTGCCGAATTGAATCTCAGGTATTTCTGAAAACGGTTTGTGACATCTGGTCTCCATATTCCTCAGCGATACTGTGTAGGCGGACAGCATACCAAATCAATTCAAACCCTTTTCTTTTTTCTCTTTGCTTCAACCCCAGCAGACAACAGATTGTTGTCTGGCATTCCTGGCGGACGTATCAAATCCGTCTTTAAACCATGTAGAGCCATTGTGTGGGAGAGCACGGGTCTCCCACACAATGAGGAGAGGACGCGCGCGTGCCGCATAGGCCTGCAGGACACACAAGGGACCGACCAGAGAGAGAGAGAGAGAGAGAGAGAGGGAGGGAGAGAGAGAGAGAGAGAGAGAGAGAGAGAGAGAGAGAGAGAGAGAGAAGAAAGAGAGAGAGAGAGAGAGAGGAGGGAGGGAGGGGGGAGAGAGAGGGAGGGGGGGAGAGAGGGAGGGAGAGAGAGAGGGGAGAGAGACAGAGAGAGAGAGAGAGAGAGAGAGAGAGAGAGAGAGAGAGAGAGAGAGAGAGAGAGAGAGAGAGAAAGATAGAGAGAGAGAGAGAGGAGAGGGAGG
>JACYXH010000494.1:115000-120000 GCA_026745465.1 Lota lota | reverse complement strand
GGTGGGGGGTGGGGGGTTGGTGGATGGGGTGTGTCCGTAGCGCCCCCCCCCCCCCTGATTCCCCAAACATTCAACACAAACTTCCTCACATCTGACGCTAGTGTGAAGATGTGAGGATGCTAGAGCATTGGTTTGAAACAGACCTCGGGCGGAGTGCAAACCGCATTGTGGTTGAATGGTAAAGGTTGCACTGTTGTTGTGATGAACTTGGTGGTGGTTAAATGCACGCCTGTGACTGCTGATGCATCTCACTTAATAAGGCCAGTTAATGACTTGTCAGCCGGCAAAGGTTAATGTATGATGTATCAGCGGAGCAAAGGGTAATGTATAATAGAAATACTTTCTTAGGGGCGGGGGAAAGATGCACACTTCGATTGTGTATTTGATTAGCGGGGGTAAGCCAAGCGTAACAGGCTGCTAAGAGATTAGTATTTCCCTCACAGAACTGCTGCTGCTTAGCTGTGGTGGGCTTTCCAGGAGAGAGCGATGAAGCAAGAGAGAGAGAGAGAGAGAGAGAGAGAGAGAGAGAGAGAGAGAGAGAGAGAGAGAGAGAGAGAGAGAGAGAGGGAGGGAGGGAGGGAGGGAGAGGGAGGGAGGGAGGGAGGGAGGGAGGGAGGGAGGGAGGGAGGGAGGGAGGGAGAGAGAGAGAGAGAGAGAGAGAGAGAGAGAGAGAGAGAGAGAGACAGACAGACAGACAGACAGACAGACAGACAGACAGACAGAGAGACAGAGAGACAGAGGGAAAGAGAGAGAGAGAGACAGAGAGAGAGAGACAGACAGAGAGAGAGACGTATATGCGGGGGGGGGGGGGGGGGTGCGGGCCCCTTACATGTGATTTGTATTCAGAGGTAGGATATTGATGGCGTCAACATAACGATAAGAACTCTTCTGTCAGGAGATCAGAATGCCCCTCGCTAATAGGACCTTGACTATCATCGCCACGGCAACCCTGCAGGCTCGAGAAAAAAAAGAGAAAAAAACCTGTCCCTGACAGCGTTGTGACATGAATAAGCAATGGCCCCGCGACGAAGCCCAGCTTGAGCCATCAAACTGGGATCAGTCGTGTTCCCAGGCAGCCAGGGAAGAGGGCGGGCTGCATTCCCTGACAAGGTGTCTGACATACACCCCCTCTCTCTCTCTCTCTCTCACTCTCTCTCTCTCTCTCTCTCTCTCTCTGTCTCGCTCTCTCTCTCTCTCTCTCTGTCTCTCTCTCTCTCTCTCTCTCTCTCTCTCTCTCTCTCTCTCTCTCTCTCTCTCTCTGTCTCTCTCTGTCTCTCTCTCTCTCTCTCTCTCTGTCTCTCTCTCTCTCTGTCTCTGTCTCTCTCTCTCTCTCTCTCTCTCTCTCTCTCTCTCTCTCTCTCTCTCTCTCTCTCTGTCTCTCTCTCTGTCTCTCTCTCTCTGTCTCTCTCTCTCTCTCTCTCTGTCTCTCTCTCTCTCTGTCTCTCTCTCTCTCTCTCTCTCTCTCTGTCTCTCTCTCTCTCTGTCTCTCTCTCTCAAACACTCCCTCCCGGCGCGCTGCAGCACTCTTGCGATACGTCGTCTCTCTGACACCGTTGTGTCACACAAACAAGTGGAAATAAACAACAACAAAGAAAATCAATAAACTCAAATGTGGGCACACACACACACACACACACACACACACACACACAGGTCCTCCACACATAAACTAAGACAACTGGACGATGAACAAATCCGTACAAGCACCCAGACAAACATATACCGTCTGAAGAAGAACAGAGCAGAGACCTGACATCTTTCCTCTCCATCTTTAGGCCCTTGACTTAGCTTTGCTTTATGCAAGGTTTGGACTGTTTTGTCGCTTATCCAAGTGGCCACAGCCTCTTGACACACACCGCAGCATCCACCACCCCTATTTCTCCTCTCTACCCCCACCACCTCCACCACCTCCACCTCCACCACCTAAAGCTACTCTCTGACACCGGCGGCGCCGTTAAGATTAGATTTGAATTTATGAAGATTGCCTAACCCTGCGCACCGTTGTAATCTATGCTGTTGTAGTAATTCACATTGGGAGCCCTCATTTCCAATGCAGTCAGTGGCGCCTATATTTCACCGTGACAATGTAATCACAGGTCCACATTAAAAAGTCATTATTGTTTAGAATGGCGGCGGGGGCCCTGACTGAGATACTACTGCTGGCCTTTGTCATTCACACACAGGTTTACCCAAGAACAGAGGGCAGCGTGATTTAGACCACTCTCGCTGCCTTATTGATCCCACTGGGGATCACACATATCGACATATGTACCATGCATGCACATGCACACACACACACACACACACACACACACACACACACACACACACACACACACATAAACACACATACACATGCATGCACACACACTCACACACACACACACACACACACACACACACACACACACATAAACACACATACATATGCATGCACACACATTCACACACACACACACACACACACACACACACACACACACACACACACACACCCACACCCACACATGTGTGAAATAATATAATTGTAGGCTGGATTTACGATTGGTTTTAGCGCTGATTAGCGGGTAATCTCAGTAACGAGCTGTGATCCCAGCAGATTAGTGAAGGGATAAACACAGGATATGTTTGTTGTAATGCCAATAGAAAGCAGTTTCTGCCCACTGCTCTCAGATGAGCTCAGCCTATGCATGCTCCTTATTAGATCTCTAATTTAAGGTAGCTCATTTCAGAACCATAACCGTTTGTCATAATACGTTGTGTTTTACGCTCCATTGTGTAAATTTTCTTGTGAGTAAAGCATGTTAATTTCGTGCAATACTGCATGAAATGAAGTCATGTTAAGTATCACGCGGTACAATGTTGGTGATTGATTTACCTGCAAAGCAGCTAGAAATTAAGTGGAGGGTAAAATTGTTTGTGAGATCTTGTGTTTTCTAGATGACTATTGATTGAGAACAACTTTAACATAACAACAATAAATTAACATAAAATGTACTATATTTGTGTCTGTTATTTTTGCTGTTTTGCTGGTTGACCAGGTTGATATTATTTTTGGGTTAATGCAGGACATACCTTGTCTTAGTTTTGTCAGGATCGATTTTACTGGTAAGTTGTTATTGAGCTCCTATGAACCACTTCCTTAATCAACATGATTTCTGAGTGGATCAATATTTTCTCTTCTTTCTACTCTCTTTTTTTTATCTCCCACAATTTTCACACATTTTCTTTGGCAACAGTCCAATCTCCCGAGCATTTGTTGTCGCACCCCACCCCACCCCACCCCACCCCACCCCACCCCACCCCACACGCCCCAGACCCCTGCTTTCAGCGCCAGCTCTGGCCAGATAAGCTGTTTCGGAACTAGCTTATTACAACCCACAGTACAATCTGTAGGCCAAACGCAACCTTTATCTGCGCCACAAAAATGTTGCTCCATCTCTTGGTAAAGAACATGTCCGAGAAAACTGTGACGAAGGCACACAAAATCGAACGCACACTGAGCACTAGCTTAATGCGGTCTCTCTGGTGGAGCCATCGCTCGTCCTTGTTTGGCTTCGAGCCTCCCTCCGCCGTGTTGCCGAGTGCCCACGGGTCGACGTGTCCTGGGGTGGTGCTCCGCGCAACACGTAGCCCTCCAGTAGATCAGATGGGATCATGAAAGCTTTATTTGTTTACCTCTAGAATTACGATCATTGAAGGAAGGGGGTTGTGTGAGTGTGTGTGCGTGTGTGTGGGGGGGGGTGGTTGGGGGGGGTTGGCAGGAGCTGGTGTGATTACTGCTTACTCTGCTGATTTATAACTGACTTTTAATTATGTGAGGGCCCTGCAGCCGCTCTGCGCCAGCACTTCCTCTCATCTGGGGGAGCGTTCGGCGAGGGGAGAGGCTTGGGTTTCCTCCTCCCACACCTGGTTCTTCCTCTGTGGGTTCCATGGGGGGGGGGGGGGGGGGGGGGTCGGCTAAGTACCAACCCAGCCCCTCCCAACAGGAAGCCGATGTCTGACATCCATATGGGGATCTGAAGACGGTGAGCCATGGCTGAAATCTGAAAGCCTTTTCCCTGGCCGTGTAACTCTGGTGAATACAGGACGGTGGCCTGTGAACGTGTTGCTGCGAGAACACAGGGGCAATCACAGCCTTCCTTAGGGCTCTGCTCCAGCAGACGCTGCATTGGGAAATATTTGTATTTGTTGCATTGTGAAAATGTCAAAACAAGTCTCATTTGAATATAAAAATTGTTCAGCCCTGAAGCATTGGTGCATCATATTTTATTTTGGACAGAATGAATAAGTGCCCCACTGCCCGCTGTAGCTCAAAGTTACATCATGCATCTCTAGTCCTACATCCATCACTGTGCTGATATCAATATGTCCTTCTCCTAATTCCCTGGTAAATTGGGTCATTTCAATCTGGAGCGGTGTTGCTCTGCTTGAGGGACCCCTGGGATATTAAGTCAAAAACAAACAAACTGGATTATAGCATGGGCAAGGGACGGTGTCAGAGCACTTAGTGGCCGAGCAGAACCCCCATCAAACCTGCATCTGCCGCTGGGTTCATGATCAACGAGGATGGTGGATCCGGCGGGAGTCCCCTCACGTCCCCGTAGTATAATGGCACCGAGGTGAACGGACAGCCGCAGATGTCATAAAGACTCAACCATAACACGCAAGCATCCCCGTTCCCTCGGGTATTCCTCTCTCGTCAGCGTCTCGTCTCACACCTCTATAGCGTGAGGGGGTGGGGAATGAAGAACGGGAGGCTGTAGCCATTGCGTCTTCAAGCAATGTGCAGCTTCTCAGGAAGACCGCTGATGTCATTTGAGTCATGAATAATGGGAGCATGGCCCCGCCCGGTTTGCCCGTCAGATTGCTGTTGTTCATGTTAATTCCACTGTCGTGTTCCTTAAATCAATATCCAGCCCTAATTACTCTTTTTTTCTTCCATCGCCCAGTTTGTTTTATGGCTTTGTTTTTTATTTTACACACCATGATGACTAGAT
>JACYXH010000494.1:72500-110000 GCA_026745465.1 Lota lota | reverse complement strand
CAAACACAGTCGCACACACACACACAATGCAACTGACACAGTTACGCCATCAGTGTAAAAGTCCATTCAATTTGTTGGCCTCCTCTTGTCCAGAACTTTCATCACAGCTCCACAAGCGTTCCACCTGTTCATCCCCTCAGGATCTCCTGGCCTCCGATGACCTCAGACGGTTAATGAAATAATCACATGCCGTTAGCCCTGCTGAGCGCCTCTCTGACTGGCTCACTGTAGCCAATGAACGGCCTGTCCCGCCTCCACTCTTTCCTGATTGGATACATCGACTGACGACGATTATTGTGTATAGGAACTGTTCAATCGGTTAGCAAAACGGTAACTTGGCACTATATTATATATACTATGTATATGTGGATACCAGGGCTTCCCAACCTTGGGGTCACGACCGCAGGGTTTGGTTTTAGGGTTAGTGTTAGGTTTTGAGGGTTATGGATTATTTTTAGTTCAAAAATGCTGTGTTGGCTGCACCATTACTAGGATGTTTCTTCCATATCCTGTCAGCTTTATCCAATCTCTTCTGAACTAGCAACACCGCTTTGGCACACTTCAGGTAAGACAGGGGGAAGACAATTGGAGGTTGGAGGTTGCTCCGAATCAACACCGCCCCCTCCACCCTGTGAATCTCCAGGAGACATCTTTCAGACGAAGGTTTACTTTGTCAGCGCCGATGAAGGATCTATCGTTTGCGATCTAGCGACAATATCTGCCAAAAGACCACCGTGATGTCCTGGGTGTACACATACCTGGAACGGTTCTCCATCTGAAACGAAGCCCATTCAAACATCTTTGCCAGGGAATGAAATGAATGTGATAATAAAACAAAGCAATGGGTTCATGGCTGTGTTGCTGGCCTGCAGAATGCAGTGGCTCTCGAAGGCTCGGGACTGGACTTGCTTGTATCTGTGCGCGCCGTGGGTTTAATATTTCATCTCCTGATATGGTGTCGCACCAAGGGGATTAGAATAGTAAACAGCATGAGGCTTTGGATACATCCTCTGGTAATAAAACCAATATTGCGTGATAATTATGTAGGATTTTTAACAATATGCTCCCACACATTTTCTTTCCCCTGGAATGAAAACTGTCGGGCGATTGCAAATAATTTCTTCCTTTTTTATTAGCTCTTTGAAAAACACTGTGTCAGTGGCGCAATCACATACCTAAAGCAGTAGCCCGGCTTTATAGCCAGGCCATTCAGCAATAAAAAAATAAATGAATACATAATGCGTGTTGCATATTAATGTAATGTACAACATGGGACCAGATACATGCCGAAGTGTTATTTTGACACAGGATGTTATGTTTTATTTCCAATGAATCACGTTAAAGTCTAGAATGCGTTACGGTATGCTTGATGCTTATCTGTGCTATAATAGCTACGGGCAGCAATAAAACGATTTCGCTACCAAACTATAAGTGGTAGCGAAGAGAAGATACAACTTCAGATGTCCAGCATTGATTCTTGGGGTGTGGCATTGGCTCAACACACCCCAGTAAATCGTACTTTGTGACGCGACACCAAAAGTTCCTATTATCCGCTGAATCCCCGCGCGGCGATCCAGATCCGGGAGAAACGAGAGGGTCGCAGATCAATACGTCGGTGTGTTTCGCCGTGAGATTTTGAGGATATCACTCATGGACTGATGAGCAAACAGCTGTTTGTTCCCTCAAGGCCACGGAGCTCAGGGACCAATGAAGTGTGGGGGGAGAGGGGGGGAAGGGGGGGGGGGGGGGGCATAGGGGCCGGAATCTAATTTGATTGAAAACCAAACAGAAGGGAAGGGAATCTCTTGTTGCTCTCTGATCGCCGGAACGTTTTTCCCTCTGTGACAATGTCGCTTATTTTCAGCAGGCCTCGTGTCCTCTCGTCCTTGAAAGAAGGAAAATGCATGAACATGTGGGTAGCCTCACCCAGCGACTGCGCACGGCAGGTCAGCCGTTGTTCGATTCCCTGCGCTCAGTGCTGTCAGAATGAGCCACGGCCGTGCTGAGGGAATCGTCTGTCCGCTGAGATGTGTGTGGCGGGGGGGCTGTAAATCCACCTGGGCCGTTTGTTAACGCCTCCTGTTTCCCTCCAAACAAAACTGATAGATTTCCCACGAGAGCGTCCTCCCCCCCCCCCCCCCCCACATCCCCCAAGACCCTCCCTCCCACACACATCCCCAAGACCCTCCCCCATACACACACATCCCCCAAGACCCTCCCCCATACACACACATCCCCCAAGACCCTCCCCCATACACACACATCCCCAATACCCTCCCCCCCACACACACATCCCCCAAGACCCTCCCCCCACATCCTCCAAGACCCTCCCCCCACACACATCCCCCAAGACCCTCCCCCCACACACATCCCCAAGACCCTCCCCCCACACACACACATCCCCCAAGACCCTCCCTCCCACACACATCCCCCAAGACCCTCCCCCCACACACACACCCCAAGACCCTCCCCCCACATCCTCCAAGACCCTCCCCCCCACACACATCCCCCAAGACCCTCCCTCCCACACACATCCCCCAAGACCCTCCCCCTCACACATCCCCCAAGACCCTCCCTCCCACACACATCCCCCAAGACCCTCCCTCCCACACATCCCCCAAGACCCTCCCCCTCACACATCCCCCAAGACCCTCCCCCACACACATTCCCCAAGACCCTCCCCCTCACACATCCCCCAGGCTATGAAACCACGCATCAGCAGCAGCGATCTCGTTGGCCATGCTTTACGGCCGTCCGTTCTGGATGTAGCTTTTCAAACGCCATTTAAAAAAGACTGAAAAAAGGAAAGTAAGGACAGTTGTGTGGTGGTGCGTGCGGACAGCGGACGTTATTGCAAACAGAGAAGAATTGTGAAGTGGCGATAAAACGACGTGTCCAACACGTTCCTCCAGCTGTTGAGTAGGCCTACATCTCTTTGATTCATTTATTTCGTGGACAAATCGTTCGAATGCTATTTTAACTTGTCTCCCGGTTCATTCGTCAGGGGTCGGTGACACATGGGTCGAGTCAGTCTGCGTTGGACATTTCTCACATCCGCAACACAATCCGTCACTCAAAAAGATGGATCGTTGCTATGGACACAAGGACATAGACATGGCATTGAGAAAGAAATATTTACATACTATAAATCTATATTTACAGCAAAAGATTGATGACGGAAGAGTATGATGAACGCACGTGCAATTCCCACTCTTAAAATGTTGAAGGCTAAGGTGTGATGATTCTACGACCTGTCAACTGTAATTGATGGAGGAAGGGAACATGGAATAAGTATAACAATATATTTTAGTTGCAATTAAATTTATACCAACATCATTAAAAAATAATAGATTTAGGGCAATTAAAGTCATGTACATCATCATTTAAAACTTAAATATAGCCTATATATATATATATATTTGACCCTGGACGTTTATCAATTCATATTGTATGTGTTTGCGTGTGTGCGTGCGTGTGTGTGTGTGCACGCTCATGTGTACGTGTGCACGCGCGTGTGTGTGCGTGTGTATGTGTGCACCAGTGTGGGTGTGTGCGTGTGCGCGCGCGTGTGTGTGTGTGTGCGTGTGTGCATGTGTGTGTGTGTGTGTGCGCGCGCGTGCATGTGTGTGTGTGTGCGCGTGCATGTGTGTGTGTGTGTGTGTGTGTGCGCGTGAATGTGTGTGTGTGCATGTGTGCGCGTGCATGTGTGTGTGTGTGCGCGCGCGTGTGTGTGTGTGCGTGTGTGCATGTGTGTGTGTGTTTGTGTGTGTGTGCATGTGTGCGTGTGCATGTGTAAGTATACGGGTCTTTGCAGAAGGAGCTGACGTGGATCGCCATGTAGGACGTGACCCTGGTTATTTATCTCTCATGATGAAATTCTCCAGAGGTTGACGTCTCCGTAAATAAGCGGGCGTTCCCACTGGGCCACTGTAATTATTGTCGTGTGTAATCAAACCCTGGCGTAGGCCTTCAGGTACATCCATGGGACACTGATAGTCCCCCAAGTACGTCGTCCTCAAAGAGCGAACCTTCTGCATCGCCAGGCCAGCCACACAGCTGATCTCTTTGTGCATCCAGAAGAAAATATCCCCCCTTTATTGACATTGTGTCTCCTGACACGTCCTATTCTCAATGTAACCACAAGGCCATCACGCCAGCCCGTAATTCAACGGAGGTATTGCCATGCATCGACAAGCTCCCCTGAGCAATGAGGGAAGCACATCATCGGAGCCGCGCTAACGCAATCACAGCTAATCAGCGGACCTGGTCGCGCACACGATCTGATCTCATTTACTGTCAATGAATGGATCATCATGTGGCAGGAGCTGTCTGTTAACACCAGAGACCGGCCAGAAATCGAGTTCTGCCGAACAACAGGAAATCGGAAACTGCTGAGGAAAAGAACAGAACACGCGCACACAACACACACACACACACACACACACACACAACACACACACACACACACACACACACACAGCACACACACACACACACACACACACACAACACACACACACACACACACACACACTCACACACCACCTCCTTGTACTTTTCCACAGATTGAGGAAAACCTGCTTTTTTAGAATGATGTCATGTGGTGTTGCCACGGTGACCCGTAAACGTCTTTTCTCTTTCGTTTTATTTTTAGTACCATCAAAGACTGCCGGAGAATTGACGATAACCGACTTCAATACTGCAGATGTTCGATGGCTCCTTGTAATTAACTTATTGAATTTTCTGCGCAATTTCCCCGTGAATTCTTCAGGCTGTAATACGCTTTGTCAGCGCAATTTACTGCCCCAGCAGATCCGCTGTGCGGACGATCCATAAAGTCTCCACCTCTCACACTCCTTCGTGGTGGATAGACACTGCGTCACAGATAGATACAGCACAACAAAAGGGGGCCCGGAGAGAAAGAAAAAACCCAGTAATCAATACACATATTAGGGGCCGTCGTTAGCAGAAACGTCATCACCAGAATCCTCAATAGTATATATACTATACTACTATATACTATATATATACTCAGCTCCACTGAGTGATGATGAGCCAGTTTGCCCTTACTTTAGTATCTCTCTCTCATTCTCTCTCTCATTCTCATTCTCTCTCTCTCTCTCTCTCTCTCTCTCTCTCTCTCTCTCTCTCTCTCTCTCTCTCTCTCTCCCCCTCTCTCTCTCTCTAAAGCTAAACATGTAAACCTGCATAAGATACCCCGGATTGTAAAGGCACGTATGGTAACACCAATCCCCACTAATAAAAGAAGAACTGAATTTTCCGACCGATTAAATTTAACTATGGCCTATCCCGGGCTTTTGAGTGGTCCTTAAGAAGAAAATGAGATTGGGTGGTGGGAGAGGAGGGGGAGGGGGAGGGGGAGGAGGGGGAGGGGGGAGGATGGTGAGTAATGACATAAACATTTACTATTTAGTGTTTCCTCCAGCCCTGGCCATGGCGTTCATAACACCCTCCTTATTGAGTTATCATGAAGAGAGCTGTGGGTTCCTCTCTCTCTCTCTCTCTCTCTCTCTCTCCCTCTCTCTCTCTCTCTCTCTCCTCTCTCTCTCTCTCTCTCTCTCTCTCTCTCTCTCTCTCTCTCTCCTCTCTCTCTCTCTCTCTCTCCTCTCTCTCTCTCTCTCTCTCTCTCTCTCTCTCTCTCTCTCTCTCGCTCTCTGTCTGAAGCCTGCATTCAAGCTCGATTGACCGTAGCAGCACTGACCTGACCACGCTCCCCCCCCCCCCCCCCCCCCCCCCCCCCCCCCCCCACACACACATCCACCCCGTGGTGACGACCATGTCCGCGGGTCAGTAACCGTGGAAATCTGCAACACTTAACCTTTCATCTCATCAGCGGCTGCAGCCCAGGCCTCGCGAGATGTGTTTCTCTATGATGGACTTTTTATGATGTTTTATTGAGTCACGCAAGAGGAGAAGTTCATCTGCAGAGGTGTAAGCTTTCTTTTATTATCTCCCAGGATTGATGTTTTCATATTTTCAGGTCAACAGTTATTTTGTCACTCACGCACATGCAGAAACGCAGAAAGGAATACTGTTCATTGAATTAGAATGATAATGAACATGCACTTATGTTGTGTTTTTAGTCATTTGTTAGACTATAAACTCAAAAGGAATACATTCACCACTGATAAGTAACATATGAATACACAATTCTGTGATTAGCTAATCTATTGGACAAATTGCGCTGTGTGCAGACTGGATTAAACCTCATCTAAAGGATTTAGCAAATTATCATTTTAACAAGAGCCAGGGTCCGAAATGAAAGACAAACAGGCTTAGCACACATTGAGTTTTCGTGGGGGAAAACACCCACTTGTTGGAGAGAGCAACTGCTATGAATGGCTCTGCGGCAACCCAGCATCATTTACGTATTACAATCGTACGTTCAAATTCAACTCTCTTGCGCTTTATCTGCGGTCAAAGCCTGATCCTCGCTGCGGCGGTCCAGCCCCAATGTGAGCGTAGCCCCCTTTAACCGTGGGGCATTGCTTCCATGCCCCCCCCCCCCCCCCCCCCGCTCCCCCCCTCTCTGTCTCTATGGGACAATCCTACCGTCGGAAGCGGTGGGCACCTGTCTGTCCTCACATGCTGCGCTCCGTTCAGCCATCATCAGGCCATATTGAAGACAGCACACAGGCGTCTCTCAGCGGAGCTATCAGAAGGCCTTCCAGAGATCATCATTATCTTTCCGCTCGGCCGGCCTGGTCGGGGAGCCGGAGCCCTGCCAACATCGCCATGGATGGAGGGGCTAACACCTGCAGCGATGGCGCAACTAGGAGGGTGGCGCGTGTGTGTGTGTGTGTGTGTGTGTGTGTGTGTGTGTGTGTGTGGACGTGCAAGACCAATCAGGCTGGCTGCCGGAGAGCAGTGCCGAGGGTGCAGGTGTCCCGGTGAACACTTGACCCTGATTGGCAGGTGGCATGGGTGAACCATTAGCATGTCTCTCAGAGGTCAAAGTGGCGCGTGCGTGCGGCCCATATCTAGTCGGACAAGAGGCGGTTGGCATGACAACCTCACCGTTGTCCCTAATGTCCCTCACATCAAAGTCAAAATCAATGAAGGAGGTGCTGAGCTGAGTCAGTGAGTCGCCAGGATACGAGACGGTTTGTTGTGCAATACACTCATCTTTCAGTTTCTTGCATCTCGTTTGAACATGTTAACTGCCTTCAACGCCATCTTCTTTCATATTTGGCAGTGTGACGGCCGGCATAGGGATGATTCCTAATTGTTGCTGTAGATGCATGTGGTGAACGCAGCTGGACTGGCAGTACAACAGTCCTACTGTCCTAACAGGATTATCCTCAGGTCTTACGTCACCTTCTCCCACGGAGCTGGCCTGAGATCCCCGCACAGAAAAGGTATTTTGCAGAAAATCCCCACAGGTTTGAATGAAGTAGAGGACAACAGGACCACGCTGAGACAGATGGGGAGGTAGAGAATGGTTGTTGTATGGGTGCCAGTGATGTAATTACAACTTATCCAATCAGATTCCTCGTTGAGCCAATGGACACCTGTGGCAGGCATTGTCCAGTGTTCCCCTCGGTCAGTCTCATCACATGGTCCGTGGAGATTTTTAATGGGCAACAGAAGGCGTTTAGAAAAGCCCAAATAGGTCAGATGAGCAAACAACAAGTTATGAACATGTTGTAAAAGAGAGTGCATACGTGGGAGGGTTAGCTTCAAGCTAACGGCTTCATTTTGTTGTAAACAGTTGGATTTCAGCCCCAGGCGCTATATTGCATGTGCTTTATGTGCTTGTGAGAGATAGTTTCAACAGTAGGAGGTAAATGAGGTCAACACTTCATATTGCCTCTCCATTAACCTTCCATGGGGAAATACCCCTGTTCATATCTCTATTAATAATACTTCATCTATATAATACTCCACAGTGAACGATCTGATAATCTCCATCTGAATAAATAAATCTGAAGAAATCAATGATGTTGTAGTATGGCATTTATTATTATAGGGTATATTACTTTTAAACTGTCACAATGCTGAATAAAGTGACTTTAAATTAGCTATTGATAGTTTGTGTTTATTCCTACGCAACAAATAGCTTAAGTAACCTGATAATTAGTCCGCCAACCTGTTTTTAAACATAGATTTAGATTTGTTCATTTTTAAATGTATAATAATATAATACGTAAGACTATCCCTGTGAATGCGTGACATACATTGTATGATCCACTAGGGGGTGCTAGAGTGGAATGCAAGACAGGAGTCCGGTTCTGAATGTGAGTCCCGCTCCTGAAAGTGACGCAAGTTACAATGCTTGTTCAAAATAACAATAACGAACTGATGGACCTACTGTATACCATAATAATTATGCCGGTCGTTATAAAGGCAGTCATTGGAGTCTTTCCTTGTGAGCGTTTACAAAGCCCTTACCGTGCAGTCACATACTTTAGTACTCTGTGACCTCTTCAAAGCTCAACAGTAATGAGGAAAGTAATGAGATTGCCTATGGACATAATTGTGCGTGGTTTAAGATGATTCATGCGCTAATGAATTAGCCGGTCATGGTTCAAGGGCGGTATTTGCTTTCAAAGCACAACCCGAATTCAAATGGCCTCTGAACCAAAAAAATAACGCAACAAACGAAATTATGAAGAGAGAGTGAGAGATTGAGTTACGACATTTTCGGGAACGTCACCTGAGGATTTGCCGTACTGTATTTACCAGTGCGGTGTTTGTCAGTAAAAGTCATTGGGTCAGATAATTGGGTAAAAAAAGAGACAGATGGTGGCAGCGTTTACTGCTGATTACATGGAGGTCATAAAGTGGATTTCAGGAGCAAGGATCTTTGAGCCAAGCCAATAAAAACCGACAGAGCCTGAATCACCAAGCGGTGGCTTCCGCTCGCCCCAGGTAGGGGGGCAGCAGAGAGAGAGAGCGAGAGAGGGGTTTTGCCTTGCCATAAAGACTGTGCATGTATAAAGAAATGAAGACGTTCCGTTTCGGCGTACGCTTTCATCCAACGCATCTTACAACACAACTGAGTGCGTATACGTTCTTAGCATGGAAGGCCCTAGTGGGAATCAAACCCTTTGCTCCCGACTCCAGTGTTAATGCCAGCCGCTTAGCGCTCTTCAACTAGACCAGACGGCAGCGTCTGCTGTTCGCTTTTGAACCGGAGCACGGCTTCATGACAACAATGGGTAGCGTGGGTGCGGAGACTGGCGTCGCCGCGGGATGCTCGGTGGCTTCTTCTCCGTGTCCATTGAGTGGGCGTGTTGTGAATGGGCAGCGGCTGTCAGTCACAGAGAGGAAATGTTCCGTTCCACAGGCCCCCCCCCCCCCCCCCCCCCCCCCCGGGGCCGCGACAGGTCAGCAAATGTGCACAATGCAGTAAATAAAAATAGCATCTGCTGATGCAGAGCCATGCGCACTGCTGTGAAGTGACACGGGGCTGTGAAAGAGGCAATGTTCCACCACTGCTGCTAACTTGCTGGAGTACGCAAAAAGAATCATCCCAACAAACGGTTGATCAAATCCGCTATGATTTATGAGCGCATCCTGGGAAGTAGGGAACATAAAACTGGAACCCAAAATACATGCAGCCATTGCAGAACAGTGGCTCCCATTTGTTTCAGGTGTGTCCACAGAATGCGCCTGAACAAATGAGCACGTTCTTCGTTGGGTCCAAAAAGGTGTGGAGGCGTTTCACGCATGGATGCTCATCTTCCCCGTGTTGTTTCCCACGCCACGTCTCCGTGGTGCGGAGCGTTTTTGGACGGCTCGGCCCGCCGTACGTCTGGATCAGTCTGGCGTCGCTTGGCGCCGCTTGGCGTGTCCGAGCACAGGCGCCTCTAAGCTGCGGCTTGTTTACTGAACACGCAGAGGAATTTGTCCACCAACTCCACGCGACAGGCAATCAATATTCCAATTACAGGTCGATTCCTGCTCTCCCAGAGACCATCAGTCAGCGTCTAGGCACGGCGGATGCCATCGAACTCGCAAAGAGGCTTTCAGGAGACCCCAGGAAGGCGAATCGTCTTAACAAGTAGTTTTTACATAACTGCAATTAATGAATTGTACTTTGATCAAGACATAGATGTAATGATGTGATGATTTGACTATCAATAGTGTCATTTAATAACTCCTCATTATGTTATTATATTATTTATATGTATATTATTCAGCACACTTTAGGCTGCATTATGGAACGTTAACTACATCTGTCATCCTCTCAGCGGGCCACAGATCCAGCATGTTGAACGGTTTTCAGACGTAGTCACATCCATCATAACATCCCACACCTTGTCTCGGGTCTCCCCGGGAGGTTGGTGACGCGCCGCCGTCCCCGTCAGAGCAGATGTGTGTGCGTCTCTCCACAGCGTGGCTGGCCTTCTCACGAGGACATGGGTCTCTCCACAGCGTGGCTGGGCTTCTCACGAGGACATGGGTCTCTCCACAGCGTGGCTGGGCTTCTCACGAGGACATGGGTCTCTCCACAGCGTGGCTGGCCTTCTCACGAGGACATGGGTCTCTCCACAGCGTGGCTGGGCTTCTCACGAGGACATGGGTCTCTCCACAGCGTGGCTGGGCTTCTCACGAGGACATGGGTCTCTCCACAGCGTGGCTGGGCTTCTCACGAGGACATGGGTCTCTCCACAGCGTGGCTGGGCTTCTCACGAGGACATGGGTCTCTCCACAGCGTGGCTGGGCTTCTCACGAGGACATGGGTCTCTCCACAGCGTGGCTGGGCTTCTCACGAGGACATGGGTCTCTCCACAGCGATGACAAGACGAGCAGCCGTCCAACAGCGAGCATCTTCACCCAATCCCACCGGAGGCCTTCCACCTACCTGGGTCCTCCCTGCACTCTCTGCTGGCTCTCTGGCGCTGGCCCTCTTCACACCAGGGTAAAGTGAGGAGGATCACCTGTCTGTGTGCCTCCCCCTGCCCTCTCTCTCTGGCTGCAATGGTAGAAAGTAGCCTGCATTAGCATAATCAAGCTTCTCCTGATGCTATTAGTCCCACGCACATGCACTCTCACACACACACACACACACACACACACATGCCCATATGCTAATGCTCTCTGAACCTTGCCCATGTACTCTGCCGCCATTATTAAAACCTGCTGCTCAGCTGGGTGGAGTGGATTCTAATGGTGACAGACTCTGACCCTTTGGTTGTATTACCTACACACACGCACACACACCCACACATGCACGCACACACGGATGCACACACACACACACACACACATGCACACATGCACACATGCATACACACGGGCACACACACACATGCACACACACACACATGCATGCATGCACACGCACACATAAACACATGCATGCACACATAGGCGCACACACACATGCACACACACACACATGCACACACACACACACACATGCATGCACACGCACACACATGCACTCATGCACGCACACGTGCACGTAGACACACACATATATATGCACACCCACAGGCCAGCCCTCGCTGCAGCATATTGTGTACAGAGGCATCGAGGATCGAGCCTCTAGCTGTGGTGTAAAGGCACATTATGTCATTGTGTTGTATAATCATATGGGCCTTGCGTAGGATTCACAGGCCCTGGGCTCTCCTCATCTCCTCCTGTGTTTCATGGTGGAGTCGGTGCCCTCATCCCTCAGCGTAATGAGCAAACAAGTGCAAATACCCATTAGCACCCCCTTTTCCAGGCAAATATTTGCCTAGTCTAAAAAAAAGTCCTCCGTTGATGGAGGGAGTACTAGAATATTATACGTACACTTTTGCAATTAGTGTCTTGTGTTGCTCTTGGCTGTGTCTTATTAAATCATCAAGTCCCATGACCTCAATATGAAATTCAAATACATTTTTAAACATCAGTATATTGCCTGTTCCTTTGCATACAGGGGCTCTGTCTACAAGCAAGGTTTTGGCTGCTGATGCGATTTTCAGTCAGCCTGTTTAATTCGTTTCTGCTCCAGGATCACTATTCCCTCATATTTATATAAAAAAAGATATCTTGCAAACACGGAGGTACTAAATAATATATGCTTATTTAATGCCCTGTGAATATTCTTAAAATCAGGTCAAGCAAAAATTAGTTATATTGAAATTCATATGAGGTTCGGTCGATAGTGGAGAGAGAAGGATAGAGAGACAGCTAGATAGAGAGTCGGAGACAGAGAGAGAGAGAGTCGGAGACAGAGAGAGAGAGAGAGATAGTCTGAGACAGAGAGAGAGAGTCGGAGACAGAGAGAGAGAGAGAGGGAGAGAGAGTCGGAGACGGTGAGAGAGAGAGAGAGAGATAGAAAGAGAGAGAGAGAGTGCATTGGAGCTCCAGTATCCATCCATTTCCTGCTTGCTCAGACTCTCTCACATGCTGACTGGGTAACAGCGAGTGTGTAGCGCTGCGATTGGACCAGAGCCTTGTCATTCAAAATAAACAAATCCCTTCTCACTTCCCTTCTCCTCCTTCCGCGATGCGTTGGCGTGGAAGGAAGCAGGGAGGGGGGGGGGGAGGGAGGAGAATGGCTCTGTGGAGAGTGAGTCGCTAAAGCTCAGCCTGTTCCTCTCTCACCACCTGTCCTTGACTTGCTCTCAAGAAGGAGCTCTCCGTTCCTTGAGCACTCTCTCTCTCTCTCTCTTGCTCTTTCTCTCTCTCTCCCGCGCTCGCTCTGTCTCTGTCTATGCTAGCATCTGAGCGCTTATTTCTCTCTCTCTCTCTCTCTCTCACAATCACTCTCTCTCTCTCCCCCCTCTGGCAGTTCACGCTTGCCCGTGGTCTGCTTCGGAGAGGAGCAGCAGTAGCGGCGGCAGAAGAGGAAGTGGATGAGGCAGGAGGAAGGAGAAAGGAGAAAGGAGAAAGGAGGAAGCAGAAGGGAGGAAGGAGGAAGACGGAGGGAGGCGGCAGTTTGTCCTCGGCTCAGATGGCAGGAAGTGGTGCCTCCTCCGGCCGCGACTAGGGGATGCTGAGCGGGGGGAGGGAGGGCCTCTTTGAGCTGGGACAGCAGCTCCAGCAGCAGGGGGAGAACCAGGCTGCCCTGCACTGTTTCCTCAGCTGCCTGCTGGGACTGAGCCACGTGCAAAGCTTCACCTCCCTGCCCAGCTGTCTGCACCAGGTGAGCCAGACAAGCTGACCGCCCCGGGGGTGGAACACACACACACTCTCTCTAACACACACACACACTCTCTTTCTAACACACACACACTCTCTAACACACACACACACACACACTCTCTCTCTAACACACAAATACACACGCACACACACACACTCTCTCTCTCTCTCTAACACACACACACTCTCTAACACACACACACACACACACACACTCTCTCTCTAACACACAAATACACACGCACACACACACACTCTCTCTCTAACACACACACACTCTCTAACACACACACAAGCACACTCGTTGTCGCAAGCACACTCCCTCGCATGCACACACACTCACGGACACAAGCACAATCACATGCACACACAAACGCCCATGGGCACAAGCACACTCACATGCACACAAGCACACATACATACTCACACTCTCACATGGACACGCACACACTCACATGCACACACGCACACACCACACGAGTATGTTGCAAGCATGTACAAACACGTATGTCCAAACACTGGAATGCATAAACACACTCAATGTTATGTGCAAACACGTTCTATTAACTCTTACTATTTCGTTTTCTTCAAGTCAACGCCTTTATCTGAAGCGACACACATCTCTCTTTCCATGCCAAGGGCTAGATCATTACTGAAACACAGACACACGCTCTCTCTCTCTCTCTCTCTCTCTCTCTCTCTCTCTCTCTCTCTCTCTCTCTCTCTCTCTCTCTCTCTCTCTCTCTCTCTCTCTCTCTCTCTCTCTCTCTCAGGTGCACACACACACACACACACACACACACTCTTTGTCTCTTACCTTTCTGTCTAACCATACAGATGCATTTGCCTTGCATGCCCTCCTTGAGTTGCGAGCGTGTCCACACAGTTAGGACACGCAGAGGACAGAGTTCTCCTCAACATCTGTAGGTCCAATGTCAAAACAAGCGAACCAATCCATCATGGCTACCACGTCGATGCTGGACGACTGGCTGTAGGGGAAATACAAAAAAAGATCTTTAAATAGAAGCATGTATTGTTTCAAAATAGACCACAGATACATGAAGTATAAACGATAGCGTTGTCTCTGTTTACAGCACGCTTATGTTCTAAGCGCATTGCCATCGTAGCTACCTTAATAAAACCCAACTTTGTTTAAACACCTATTGTACTCTGCGTTATGTCATCGGCATTAAGTGTTGGTACTGTGACGTAAACTACTCCACAAATGCAGATGCTAATCAGATGTGTATGGAGAAAATGTCCCAAACGTCTCAGATGTCAGTGCACTGTTATGTCAGTGTAATGTGACTCGCTCCGTGGATAGCTTTGAGTGCACAAGTGGCGCACAATAACTGACAAGGGCCATTACATGCATCTAAACATCAACAAAGGACTCTGGGAAATGAATTATTCAGCATCTACTGCTCCTGTCTGACATTCGATTCTCTATGATTTTCAGATCGCGGAACTCTTCATCACCGAGAAGAACTGTATCCTTGAACCCACCCCAAAATAATGCAATGGCTTTGTGATCGGCATCTAGCAGTTGTAGGTTCTTCTGCCCCCAGCGGTGTGCGTGGGGGCAAGACGAAGATTGTCTTCCCGTAAAGGTCAGCACCAGCAGGGCACGGCAACACACGGAAGCACCGTAAATTCCGGCACAAACCAGACAGGACCGATGAGGCCCATAGAAATCTGTGGAAACACTGGGGGGCGGGGGGGAGGGGGGGGGGGGGGGGGTGAAGTAAAGGGGTCTCTATACAGGAGTCCATAATCACAACATTTGTCCCTGAGTGCCTCTGCTTGTGTTTGTTTGTGGGGAGCTCGGGGGGGGGGGGGGCTGTGTGTCGGCCTCTTAAGAGGATTTGTAGCCCCTTATCTGCTGCACAACAGAGAGTGTGGGAAGCACTAATTAACCTGTGTCTGCACTCCGGAGCCGAGCTGCCAGGACGACCACACTACAGCGCTCATAAAGATAACAGAGAAGTGTCCCGTTTCTAGATATACAACCTCGCCCTCGGGCTCTCTCTCTCTCTCTCCCTCTCCCTCTCCCTCTCTCTTTCTTTCTCTCACACTGAAGAGACACTTCGGCAATGTACTTTGCCTGCTCGGGTTATCTACCCCAGCAGATGGTTTCTCTTCATGATGCCCAACATCTCCCCAACATGTCTGGTCTTTGAAACATCGATGGGTCTCTAGAGACCGTCCAGCGAGCCCTCCTGGGGTGTAGAGGTTTTCCTGGCCTATAGCTAGCGTTTGAAGGACCAATGCCTGATGCTTGGCATCGCTGTCATGTACAAATGCGGCTTAGTTTCAAAAGGAAACAGTCGTTTGCTTTTAGAGTGATGCAATCACGGAGAAGTATGCTATATGCACATACATGTTGTATTTCAGATGTGAGAGTGTATGACACCGCGGCGATAGTGCTGCAGTATAGGTGTAGTTAGCCAGAGTCATGTCCATCAGCATTGTGTGCACTTTTCAACCCAACGTGCGCGCCTGCTGAGGTTCGCTAAGGAAAGCTTCCTTTTGATAAGCGGGTGTGGTGTGGTTCGGGGGGGGCGGGGGGGGGGGGGTCATATGAGAGCGCCAGAGGGGATGAGGTCTTTAACAGGCCCTCGAGAGATTGAGGTGAAAGGGCAGCCGAGTCACAACAGTGGGGGGTCTCTTTGAGTTTCCCATGGATTTCTCCGTGGCTACCGAATGCACTGAATTACATCTTTACGTGTCACAAATGTCCCGACACAATGTCCCAACCAAACCAGTACACGTTTGCTGGTTGTTTTTCATACTGGCCACATTGTAATGACTAGTGTTTTTACTTTGTCCACGTTCTCGTTCTTTGATCCCCGATCCTGCAGCTTGCAGCTTTGGGAAATGCATGGGAGTTTCACCTGTTAGGTTTTGTTATCAAAGCATGGTCGTATCTCGAGGTCACCTCTGAGTGCAGCCTGCAGGAGCATTTGGTTGCTTGACGAGCAGTTCATGGAAAGGAACTTGATCTCCTTTCCATGATATCCCAAATCAAACATAAACACATTCATCAGAAATCATCAGTGAATAAACACCACCTTTGATGGCTGTGTTTATACATGTGTGTGTGTGTGTGGGGGGGGGGGGGGGGAGCTATTTGATATGGTTGAACTGGATATCATTTAAAAAACCTTGGATCCCCTTGGTGGGGGGGCTATACTTCAGATGGTTATTTCCGTCCGGGTCCTTGGTGGAATTGTGTCGCACGTGCACCCAGAGGTGCCCTTGGAGGTGCCTGATTTAATGGACACTTTTGGAGCTCGGCCCAATTACCGGCGGTCTAGAAGACACAAGCCTGGCGGTGGAGGCGTAGAGGGGAGTGTGTGTGTGTGTGTGTGTGTGTGTGAGACGTGTGTGTGTGTTTGTGCGTGCGTGTTTGTGTGTGTATGTGTGTGCGTGCGTGTGTGTATGTGTATGTGTGTGCGCACGCACTTACGTGCGTGTGTGTGTGTGTGTGTTGAGAGAGGGAAGCAGGAGATTTCTCTTGCTGGGTGTAGTTTTTGTGTTGTTGTTGTTGCCGTCCAAGCCAGGGCTAAAAATACACCGGTGACCTGCAGACTACTGCCGTGACCTCTGGTGATGCCTGCTCCACTAATTCCCCCCCCCCCCCTCCCAGATGGCCCACTTGTTACTGATCTTACTCCCACTGGGGCTGCCAGGTAGCACACCCAACCCCACCCGCCCTCTGTCCCCACAGATGTATAAAGCCATTTTTACATTATCCTACACAATCATAACCTCCCCCTACACACACGCACACACTCTCTTCTCTTGCTAGCAGGATGTGATGTGTAGTACTTGGAGAAGTTGTTTTGCTGTCGGTCATGAAATGCAGGGTTATTGGTTCACTTCCTAGATTGACATTTTCATGGGAAACTATTTAGCGTTCCTTTGGTTTTCCCGTTACGTATTCCTGCGTTCTTCTTCTTGCACGGGACATCACTAGAGGGTGACGTAACGTGCCTTGCTGCTCAGGACTGGGAAGCTTCTGAATATTAACCAATGGGAGCAGAATGAAGGCGAGGTACGGAGGAAGCCAGCTGGTGTAGATGTTTACTGGGGCCCACCAGGTCGAAGGGACTCTTTCAGTTAGGGCCCTGGGGTCGACCATGTAGGACGGAGCCAGGTTAGACAGCGTCCACAGCGCTCTCATGGAATCGAGTTGGAGTCGGGATAAATTGCAGTTTACACCACAGAACAGACGGACGGAAATTCAGGAGGACAGCGCTGGTGCGTCTGTGTTTATTTTAGGTACATTCTTCTTGGAAGTGAACTGCAAACTCCCTTGTCAAGTATCAATGGAGTCACTTGGCAACCTGAGTGCCTCTGTTGTGGAATAGTGTGAGGCAGGGGCTATTTTTAGAGACGCTTTAAAAAGTAAGCATGTTGCACGGAGATGATCTAACGGCAAACGGTTAAGGAAAAACTGTATACTACCTGGAAATGTGATTTATACTTGCATAACTAAACGATTCTCTCCCGAAGAACAGGGAGACAGTAGAGAAGGCAAAATAGAATGTACAAAGGTCATCTTTGGAGCTTGGCTCTGTATTTTATCTTAGTGTCAAGGTCTACATAAAAAATATCTCTTGTGGGAGAGTGTGTGGAGTGTAACAAGGTCCTTTGCTTCACCCCACCCAGGTGACTTTACGGGGCTCCTCCAGACAAAGGACTCAGGGTGGTGATGATGAAAGCCGGTTTAATGTAGAAGTTTGTAGTTTATGATTCATGACCTGGTGCTCCATGTTACCATGCAGGAGATCTCTCTCTTGAGTGTGTGTGGCGATGGCTGGTTCAACCTGTGCCCACTGAGTACTCAACGTGCAAGAGGTGTGCAGACCTCCCCGGCCCCAGAGTCCAATCAGACTCGGCCAGGTGAGCTGCTTCAACCAGCCGTCATCCACACACACACACACACATCTCTCTTTCCATGCCAAGGGCTAGATCATTACTGGAAAGAAAACAGTGTGTACACAACGCAGTTTTGTATGTAGAAGAATATGAATTCCTTAAGAGTACAAACAGCATAAACAATCGTTTGAATCAGTGGCAGTAAATCATATACTGTACAAAATGAAACAGAGGTGGTGGGGGGGGGGGGGGGGGGGGGGGGGGGGGGCGGCTGAGTAAGCCAGACGACACGGCGGTTTTCAAATGCAACAAATGTCTTATGCCACTGAGGATCCGAAACAGTCCTTCACGCGACACCGCCAGATGAAAAAGCCCTTCAGTTCATCCAGGCGGAGAAAATGTTCTACGAGGTGGCGCTGATCGAACTCACAGGCAAGTGTACTCTCACTATCTCTTCCGCAATTAGTTTCAAAGGCTTGTCTGGGGAATGCACCATTTACTAAACAAAATGGGGAACAGATCTGAATGGGGTCACACGACTTTTAGCCAGAGAGCTGATGGCCCAATCGTCTCAATGCTGCCCAGGGTCATACTTGGGGAACGACTATAAGGTTGGCCTCGCCAGGCTGCTCCCAGCCTGTGTTTTGAATGTGAATGAGGCACAGCTGAAGGTGTAGCAATGATTGGACAAGGTTGAAGTGGTCAGCAAATCCACCCTGGGTAAATAAAGATTAGAAAACAGCTTGCACATGGCTTGTAATATCAACTTCAGGTGCAGCAAGGTATTATGTGACCGACGCGCTGTTTGTTTGTGTGTGTGTGTGTGTGTGTGTGTGTTTGTGTGTGTTTGTGTGTATCTGGGTATACACACATGTGCCTGCATGTGAGTAAGGTGTTTTCACCCCCTGGGAAAAACAAGGGTGAGAGTGCAATTTAGCAAAACCAAAGGAGCCCAACGCGTGTTTTCACAACCAGGGTCAGTCGTTCATCACCTGCTGGCTGCTGGTCCAGACGGCGTCTCTCCATCTCTCCATCGCTCTCCTCTCCTGCTGACGCAGCATCACCTGCTGGCTGCTGGTCCAGACGGCGTCTCTCCATCTCTCCATCGCTCTCCTCTCCTGCTGACGCAGCATCACCTGCTGGCTGCTGGTCCAGACGGCGTCTCTCCATCTCTCCATCGCTCTCCTCTCCTGCTGACGCAGCATCACCTGCTGGCTGCTGGTCCAGACGGCGTCTCTCCATCTCTCCATCGCTCTCCTCTCCTGCTGACGCAGCAGCAGTGCCGCCCGGTAGAGACCGGAGAGGAGTTGGAGGATGGAGGCGACGGAGGAAGACAAACGGCTGCACTTGGTGTTATTTCGTACTCCAGGCCCTGATTCAGCACTCACTGGGATTGGAGTCCGGGCTGGTCCCCCCCCCCCCCCCCGCCGATTTGCTCTGGCTCCCTCGCCACCGTGGGGGTGAAACTGTTTTCGTTTCATCACATTGGGGCTGATGTGGTTTGGCTAGTGAGCGCTGTTCTTTTGTATCGCTCTCTCTTGGTTTGCGTGCAGCCACACGCTTGTCCCATTAACAACCGTATGCATGGATCAGACGTATACCAATGGTCATCGTCATTTGTGTGTTTACTGGGTTGTTGTTTTCAGTGAGTTTTTGCAATGTTAGTGTGGGTGATTCGATTGTGTTTATTTTGTGTGTGTGCATGTGCTCATGTGTAAGTTTGTGTGTGTGTGTGTGTGTGTGTTTGCCTGCCTGTGCTCATGTGTACATGTGCTCATGTGTATGTGTGTTAGGATATGTGTGTGTGCTGTGTGTGTGTGTGTGTGTGTGTGTGTGTGTGTGTGTGTGTATTTGAGTGTGTGATGGCTTGCCCTTTGCAGTTCAGGGGGGGCGTGGCAAGTAGCATGTGTGTGTGTTGCCTCCCTCTCCTCTCAGTGTGTGTGTGTGTTGCCTCCCTCTCCTCTCAGTGTGTGTGTGTGTGTGTGTGTGTGTGTTGCCTTCCTCTCCTCTCAGTGTGTGTGTTGCCTCCCTCTCCTCTCGGTGTGTGTGTTGCCTCCCTCTCCTGTCCTTATCAGTGCTCCAGTGTCTCTAGTCTCCAGTTTGCCCCACTCTGCTGCTCACCGGCCACACAGCTCAACTTCCCTCCAGGACTCCAGCCCACAGGCACGTCGCCAAACTCCAGGACTTTTCAGATCTCTATCCTCTTCCCAGTGTATATAAAGAGTGGCCCAGGGAGGTGAAGAGTAGCGGGGGGGTGGGGGGGGGGGGGGGGGGGCGGGAGAACTGTTCGTAAGGCCAGGGCCGTGAGAGAACCAGGACAGAGAGAGCGGCAGAACCAGTGAGAGAGAGGTTTGTGTGACCGGGACCCCATGCCTTGTGTGTGCGTGACAGGGCCCCAGGAGGAGGCTACGCTGGGCTCGGCCGGATGGACCAGCGCCGAGGAGGTCCTGGACCAGGCGTCCCAGGCTCAGCACCTGGAGCGGCTGGCCCAGCTCTGCATCATGAGCAAGAGGTAGGACTCTCTAGATATCCTTTATGTACACAGGTGTGTGTGAATATCACGGGACTGCGTCACAATGCTGTCGCGCTCACCCTGCTTACCTGGGGACAGGTGAGAGCTGCTGTGTGCTTTACAACACAACACAATGTTTACAGGCCCCGTTATAAGTGCGTATGGCTCTATTTGGCTTGGTTCCAGTTATTTATACTTTATATTTGGGTATGTCAGACAACGGAAACAAAAGATTAGAATAAAATGGGTTGGCTCGATTTTGCTATGATGTGTGTCTCAGCTTGTTGGATTTTCTATTAGTGAGCAAACATGCGTTAAAATAACAAATGTATGGTGAGCAATTGTTCGTATGAGCTTGGGATGGATTTGAAATGCTATAGTATATGCTAAAATAAATGCTATAATAAATCTTATTATATATGCAATGATAAATGCTATAAAATATGCTATAATATAGGCTATTATAAATGCTATAATAGACATAACTCACTGGAAGTGCAGTGAAGTACTCCTTTAATTTACATCAGTAAAACTAAAAAGTCATCTCTTAACATGACTTAGTAAATAAATACGAAAGTTCTTGTTATAAAGTATTCAGATAAAGTAGAAATTCATTATCGTGACCTTTTTTTTCTTGTTTTGATATGAACACACATTGCATCCTTCTTAACCCATAAACCTGTTAGTTAGTCTTTCTCATATTGTTCACAATATCAAACCGAGAAGCCCTTTACTAAGAATAATACACTGTACATAATAGATTCATGTAGTTATGTATTTGCACTAAGAATGTACAATTGTCTCAGAACTGGACCGACGTACGAAACCCTACTTTATTTACACCCTTCTATTATGCAGCCTGCTTTTGCTCTAAAAGTGCCAGTAACTACTAGTTACCCAGTAACTACCCAGTAACAGTCAAACTTGTACACGAGCATAAACACCTGTCCAAAGTGAGAAATTTTCCACCCTTTGTAAAAAAACTTCTGCAATTAGAGATACACTGAGTTTCCATTGGCATGTGGGAGAAAGAGACACCGTATCTTACGTACGGCCAGAGGGTTGCCAGAAGAAAGCTATCACTGGATCTGGGGTCTCCTGTTGCAGGGGTACTTTGTTAGGCCAGAACAGAGACACTTTTTCTGTGCTCCTGTTGTCATTGTTGGGATTCAACCGTTTAACCCAAGTGCCTGACAGAGTGACGGAGGTGCTGGGCATTTTTAAGGTGAAGGGCTTGGGATAATATGGCTGTGGTGACTCGAAGGGGATTCTGTCCGACTGCAGCCTTATTGGGCTTACGGTTTGGAACAAAATAAGCACATGCAGGAATTTGACTCTGACCCTTTGCACACATTTCACCGATGCAATACTTTCCCACGAGGGACCTTGTCTTAAAATAAATCCAACATGAAAACAGGGGGGGAAAACAAACATGGGTCTTCAGTTATGGCTAGCTGGTTCCCGGCAGGGCAGTGTTATGCCTGGGCATTTGTCCTGCATGTTTGCTTCGGAGGTTCTTTGAGTCGGTGAAGGGCTTCTCTGCCTTGGACGATCAGGTGTCCTCTGAGCACCTTCTAAATAAGTGCAAGCCGACACCTGGCCATTACTAATTAAAGCCCAGTGTGGCTTGGAGCATGGATGCCGACATCTGTCACACTAAACATAGGTGGCTCTGCATGCACGCGTGAGAGTGATGAATGTCCTCGGCTGGGGGGCGGGGGGGCGGGGGGGGGGGGGGGGGGGGGGGGTTGAGTTGGAGGGTTAGGGTCTGACAACAGCTGGCCAACCCCCCGTCTGTCCCCTGTCCCCCGTCCGCCCACAAAAGAGGGGTTCACCTAGAATAGCGCCGATGGAGGGGGAAAGTACGGGTAAGGGCGCGGCCCCAGTAAACCAACCTGTGTGAGCCGTGCCCGCTGTAACTCAGCCCCCTCCGGAGGCACGTGTACTGGCAGAGACGGAAGGTTTCCACTGCAGATCCCCCCCCCTCTCCAATCAGTGCACGGCCGTGTTTGGATTTCTCCCTCGTGTCCCATGCTCCGAGCGCTGACACGGATACGCAGGCACGCTCCACTAAGCTTGATTAAGGTTACCCCCCCCCCCACGCGCCTTCCATAGGCCGTAATCTTCCGTTAACAAAAAGACGTGTTTGTGTGTGTCGTTGATTGCGCGTCACGGGTGCGTCAGAAGCGCAGATAAGAGATAATCGACTAACTACAATGATTCCGTCCGAGTGTCAGCTCGTTTTGGCTCATTAACTTCTTTCTAACTAACTTTCTTAATTAATCTGGTCTTCCATTTTGCTTTTCAGACCCCACCTTGCTCTGGAATACAGCGGGAAGGTATGTTCCATGTGTTCATTTTTCTGTCTTTCTTATTCGAGCACTTGAGCAACAGCAGAAGAAGAAATGACGTGGACACGTGACGGGTTACGCTTGCTCAGACGAGGACTGTTTGGTTCCTCTCAGGCCACCAAGATCCACCAGAGGACCTTCGGCCATGACCACCCCATCACGGCCCGGAGCCTGGAGCTGCTGGCCACCGTGTACGCTGAGATCGGCAAGACGGAGTATTCCGGTAAACAGTGCTCGGACAAAAAGCCAAGCGGGTGGAAAGTTAAACACCTCGGCTCCATTTGGTTTTTTAATCAAAAGCTTGTAATATCAAACACTTGCTGTACGATTAGGACTATCCAAATATAAATGTGTGCGTGCGTGTGCGGGCGTGCGTGCGTGCACGGGCGTGCGTGTGTACGCGTGTGCGTGCGTGTTTTAACATGGGGTTGATATAACGTTGGAAACACTGTCCTGTCTGAGCAGAGGGAACGCAGGCCACACTACCACATGAAACTGTCTCCGGAGATTCGTCAAAAAGCGGCACATCAATGTCATTCCTGAGAAACTTTGCGCAGAATAGCTTAGCATGGAAGCGGCACTAAAGTACTGTCTCCAGCCTGATACAAATGTCAACTTAAGACAATAGTCAATTATTCATTTGAGTAGCGCATTTAAACAGTGAGATGCTTTTATGCAAAGAGAGACTTTGAATTTAAAATAAAATTGTCGCTTTGACACGGCAAGTCTTTACACGAGTGTCAACGTTCGAAAATAAAGTGTGCTATTAATTTATGTAGTACGAGAATACACATTAAAGTCATTTTCTACATAGACGTTTGATGTAAAAAACAAAGTGCCATTGTCCCGTTGACAGTTTCGGGCCACGGTTTAGTTGTGTTATTGCTTGGTTTGCATGAGGACGGGGAAACAATGGCGGGTTGTTTTTAGACTTTGCTTTTCTATAAAGGCCCGTCCGCTTTGAACACTAATGAAAAGTGCTTGCCTTGGTGAGTCAGACATCAGAGCAGTAAAGGGCATCTACAGGGAAATGAATACACCTTAACATGCTCATTTCCCCCCCTGTTTGTTATTCAGCGCAAGGGATCCTGTAACATACTAAAATGACAGCTTAGCCGGCCAGACAACTGATTCCCCTACTAGGGCATCATCTGGGTCGACATTGAGAGATGCACAACATGAATACATTGGGACTGTTATGTCAACGATAGGCCTTTGCAATGTAGATGTTTTTGTACGTTGATTGTTTTTCTAAATGTCATCTACTCTGTTTTCTTGCGTTGTAAAACAAGCGGGGGGGGGGGGGGGCGTCTTATGTAGCACTGCACTTTGTGTGACCCACCCTCTCATGGGGTGTACGGTGCAGGAGTTGTTGTGACAGAAGGCAGGCCACTAGGTGGTAGAGCCGCGCTAGTCCACACCCCTGTACAGAGCGGCAGGTCTGACTGCTTCCCCCTGTAAAACAGCCTGTTTACCACCAGGTCTGACTGCTTCCCCCTGTAAAACAGCCTGTTTACCACCACTGTCCTTCACAGTGGACTTTCTCCCCTACATGGGGGTCTTCATGCCCTGGACTACTGCACATAAAGATACGTACTGGTCAATGGAAAAACTGTCAATGGTATGGTGATAACATCCTGTTTGGATAACAATGCAAATAGTAAAACAAAAAAAGTATGTAAATAAGTATTATTATCGGCAACAGCAGCAGCAATCTTTCAATTACCTAACCCGCAAGTAACCAAGTGGCCCACGCATGGAAACATAATGGCACACAACTTCAAAAGAAGAATGTTCAACTCGCATTTAATTGCATTGTCAACATACGAACGAGCAGCAGAATGTTTACCAGCATGACAAGATAAGACCGCCGCCGTTCATATCAGTCACGAATCTACCGCTTCCCTGGCCTGCCCCGTACACCGTGCAGTGTCCCGGTGACGCGCTCGGCAAGGACAGGGTTAACCCTAGCAACGGCACGGTTGTTTGCCCTCCTTTGCATGTTTACCTTGAGTTGACATGCGTCTGTAGGCGCGGGCTGAAAGGCTCCAGTCGCGGCACTGGTGGTGTTGTGGAGGGTGTCCCTGCGTGATGTCACCAGCATGATGTCTCTGGTCCTAGACTCCCTGGGCCAGTGCGTCTCGGCGCTGTCCAAAAGGTTCACCGTCGCCGAGACCTTCAGGGATGCGGTCAACACCATTCCCTACTCCCACCGGGAAAAGCGCTCCGAGATCCGCCACAGAAAAGACCACTTCCACCACCAGGAGGACACCGAAGGCGCCAAGGTACTGATCCTCTTCCGTGACCAGAGAGGGCGGTTTGGGGAACTTTACCGTGGGCTTCTGTCTGAGGGTCAACGTCGATCCTGCGTGGCCGCTCTGAGTTGACCCTGATCTGATCTCCTCTGATCTCAAGGTTTCCAGTGCAGGGAGAGTGCCCACCTCCATACTGAAGAAGACCAACTTCTGCACCAGCTCAGACTCGGAGGCAAGCCACCGGCGGAAGGGGGAGCGGCGAGTTCGATTCAGGGAGCCAGAGACTACTGTACATGGTAAGGAAAGGATTACCATTAAAAACGGGTTATTTTGTTACCTCAGTAAGCCCTCGTCGCAGGAGGGCCGTGAAAGACAGGAAAGGTGTATTATGTTTGTGCCTGAGACCTGCTCAAGGCTTCATTACTGCAACAACACAGGGATTATAGCTTCTGTTGTTTACATACCGGCCCAACAAAGCATATGTCCATCTTGGCTCTTTGTTTACCGACTGATACTGGGTTTGGAAAGAGCATGATACGTTACTTTTAGCTTATTTTGATTTCATAAGTCTTCCCCGGGGGGGCTGAGCCACACAACCAATGTACATCCAAATCTTAAAAGATATGCTCATTTGAATGTTATGAAATGGTTCATTCAACTGCAAATAAGGCAGCTATGGACCACACCAGAATACTCTTGTTTTGTCCATTTTTACAGACATGCTATTCTATGACGGTAAGTCCAAATAGAAATGCATGAAGAGTTGAACCACCTGCCTGATCTACAATGCTGTCACAGGTCATGCTTTTATGACTGCAATGTTTTCTTTCATGCCACCTTTTTGTCCACTTCTGTTTGTATTGCCACCCATATATAACCTAATGTAACATATTGAACAGTGTTTAGGCACTGTTTGTACACTGTGTTGCTCCACACCACAACATGCCTGATACTGTGCTTTGCTGGGTCACCAGCAAGCCACACACACCCGCCGATTCAAATGAGGAAAACGACCCTTATTTCTTATTTACAAATCAAAACAGACGGGAGTGAATGAACTAAACGCATCTTGTGGTCTCGCGGTCTAGCCTATGAGACGACTCCGGCCCGCCCCCACCTGGCTCTCTTCACTTGTCTGTTCCTGCTGATGTCATTGCTGGGCGTGGCCATGTACTGCACGGATCGCCGACGCCCACAGCGCATGTGCGAGGAGCTGGAGGCCAGGCTGGCCGTCTACCTCCTGCATATGAAGCAGCTGATCTGGGGCTGCTGGATATGGCTGACCGTGCAATGACTGAGACCAAACACAGGTGGCGACACGGAGCACGACTGAAACGTTTTTTTAGATGTCCTTGTCAACAGGAGTCCACACACCACTCCTAGCCCTGTAGCTGTTGGGGGGGTGGGGGGGGGGAGGGGGGGGGAAGACTATTACATTATATACACTATGAATGGTGACGAGGTTAACTGCTCACAGGGCGAGAGTAGGCAGAAATGTAACATGGGGATTCCATGCCTGTATGAATATTTACCTATGTAGTGGGTATGCCACACTTTTTAAATTGTGAGGACATTTTGCACATCTGCAATGTTGAAGCTCATGTAATGATCACCAACTCGCAAATAATTTGAGTTTCCTTTTCTGGCACTATACTGTATGCGAGCAAATGTTTTGATGGAATGCAAATATTTATTTGGGCATAGGACTGTCATATATATACACCAGATGTGATGCAGAATTAAATGTGTATATAATATATGGCCTATCATAAAGGACTATCACAATATTCAGCCACAATACTTCAATGACTGTTGCCTCATGGGCTGAAATGGCTTTGAATTTACCCAGAACCCCTTTCAAATAAGGCTGATTATAGCACAAAAAAAGCCATTTTGATTGGAATCGATTAAACAAAACACACACACACAGTGCAAACCATCACAGTGCAAGTCTGAATGACTTTAAAGTAATAAAAGACCAAGAAAAGTTATTGACACTGCTTTCTAAACAACCCTGTATAGAAATTGCCAAATTTGACTGAGGAGAAAATACTTGCCTCACAATTGAATGTATTATGTCTTGTTGATTATAGTCCAGGCGAATATACTTCAACTGTATGAACGCTGCTGCTTATACTGTGTTTTGATCTGCTTATATGCCACCAATGACCTTTCTTCTCAATGTATTTATTCGTCTAAACTCTGTCAACATCAACAACCGATGTCCAGCTTTACATTATCAATCTATTTTTTGTCTTTCTTAGTTCATATTTATATTTTCCTCAAAAATTTATATTCAGGTTTTAATCTTGATGTCAAATATTCATTCATGTTTTGGATCATGTAGGGTAATTGGCATGGGGTATTTAGAATTGTATATGGTACCCGATTCATTCTCGGATATGTACTTTAGAGAAAGGTTTGCGATTCTGCGGCCAAAATGCAGGAAAACTACACAGAAACTAGTTATTTCAGTGTGACATCATCCATAATGGCACCCACACACCCTATTGGCATGGTACACAAATGAAAGTCAACCTTCAATTCGAGCAATAACTCATGTCACAGTTTTCAGTTAAACGTTGTTTTATCCAACAGGTTTCAGGGAAAAACAAAGGGCAGCAGTGCACTCTGAAAGTCTTGCAGTTGAAGCAATATAAGGGTAACAATGCCAAGGTTGACAGCAGAAAGGCTATGTCCTAATACAACTGGCAAACACACACTGATAGCAATAAAACCCACCCAATTAGCTCCTGTAATGCACCTTTTGGTTGCGTAGCTGTTTTATGGCAGTCCAAACGTATATGGTCACTTTGTAAGGAGTGCCTTTTTTAGGAGGTTTACTTAGTTACTTTTTATGATTTGATTTGGATTGTTTTGAATAAAACTGTCATTACATACCAAAGTCCAATGAGCGGAAGACTTGACCTTATCCCCAAGCCCATTTATCTTGTGCATGTGTGTGCGTTTGTGAGGTGTGGTTCTCAGTATAAATACTTATACGTATAGATAAGTACAGTGTCCTCATGGAAGCATATAAAGAAATACAGAATATATTCTGGTGAGTATGATAAAGGAGAGGTGGGTACTTTCCTGTCCTCACAAAGGACAGAAAAGTACTTCGGAATTGGGACGCCCAATGAAGCAATTTTATCAATGGCGAAGTTTTACTAAATACATTGGAGAATTATACTTTTGGACATACAGTTGTATATAAACTGCAAAAGCAAACAGCATTATTCTACAGCATGCAAAGGTTCTTCCTCTGCCAACATATAGTGTGACTCCACTGAGAAAGCATAGAAAATACCCTTTTAGGTACTGGATAGTGGCACATTTAAAAGCCACTTGTTTGGTTCATGCATTACAATCCATGCAAAAGCTACATCTAGAAACGATGGTCTGCATTATAAGCAGTGAGTCTGTTTGACGGGTATATAAACAGACACTGCACATCTCTGCTTGTTGATTAGCCTAGCATTAAGCATATACATAGCATCTGCAAAGCTAAAACCTTTTGTTTGATTCGATCCATCATCAACTGAAATACTGATCTTGGATTGTCTATTTTGGCATCTGTCTTTCTCACAGTAGAAAACGAGGACTGTGTGTGTGTGTGTGTGTGTGTGTGTGTGTGTGTGTGTGTGTGTGTGTGTGTGTGTGTGTGTGTGTGTGTGTGTGTGTGTGCGTTTGTGCACATAGGGTGACAGTGAGTGTGTATGTTTGGCCGTGCATGCATGTGTGCGCATGAGTCTGTATGTGCGTGCATGAATGTGACTATATATGGGTGCGTGGGTGTGCGTGTGTGTGCGTGTGTCTGTGTGTGTGCGTCTGTGTGTGTGTCTGTGCGTGTGTCTGTGTGTGTGCGTCTGTGTGTGTGTCTGTGTGTGCGTCTGTGTGTGCATGTGTCTGTGTGTGTGCGTCTGTGTGTGTGTGTGTGTGTGTTTGTCTGTGCGTGTGCGTGTGTGCGTCGGCGTGCGTGTGCGCGCGTGCGTGTGCGCGTCTTCCTCCGGCCCTCAGATCAGGCCGGTCTTCGGGTGTCCGTCGGGGCGGCAGCGAGGCGAGGTGAGGCCCAGCAGCAGGTCTTTCTCGTGGATCAGGCTGTCCAGCAGGTCCTCCTGCCTGTAGTTGTGGTACACCTTGAGGAAGGCCAGCACCGCTATCCCCAGCCAGGTCAGCCACGCGGCCCACAGGCCAAACTGGCAGAGAGAGACCCACGCAGAAGGGCTTCCTTGAGAATCACCCGTCAGTATGAACCCATAGCAATGACGTGCACGTACTCATGGACTTACCTGAGCTATCGCAAACTGATCGTAGAAAGCTGAATTGTTCAGACCAAGTTCCAGGTCACTGTCTTGAAGGTCTTCACAGCTTAAAAACCCACGACATTGAAACAGTTTAGGTACATACAAAAAAAAAAAGGATTGACATCAATCGAACGAAGAGGTGTTACCTGCTGGGCATACTGCCCCCCTCAGTGATGGCGTCACACCACAGGTTGAAGCCCACGGTGACGATGGTGCTGGACAGGAAGACAGTGAACACCGCCAGGGAACTGATGAGCAGGTTCAGGAAGGCGTTGAAGATGGTGCTGCATAGGGGAAACATATAGAATGATGTAGAACGGGTGTAGAGCAAATGGCAAAATGTAAATGTAACCTAGGCCTATGTATCAAATAATAATGTAAACATGATATATGTGTTGGGCTAGCAAATATTCTATAGATTTATTTAGAAACTAAGTCAATTGAAACATGTAGGACTATAAACAAGTAAAACCCTGTCATGGTGGGTTTTAATTTGAAAAATTCCAACAACAACAATGCATTTGAGGAAGTGGACGATCGAAACCTTTAGCAATGTCATGCGTGTAGTGATTTCTTCGCTGTTAACGGGGAAGGAGGGAATTGAATTCGTGGACGGTATTAATGGTGGCGCACCGTCACAGTATTGCCGGTGTCTTCTTAGAACATGTATGTGTATCTTTGTGAAGATGAACAGTGCCGATGTTATAGAGATATTTTAGGCTACGTCGCAGTGGGACATTTTAATAATAGACCATTCTACTGCGTTCACGTTGTCGCTTAAATTAGCAAGAGCTATGTAGGCTATCCTGTATTCGGCGGTCATGACGTTCCGTTCCGTGCAATTCATTGTGAACCACCTCACAGGTGCATGATCACTCACTCGTCGTGTCCTTTGCATAGGAAGAACAGCAGTCTCCATGCCTGCACTGCGGACAGGATAAGAGATGCTATTCCGACAAAGGTGATAAAACTGCAGGAGGACTCGGGTCCCCACTCCTCAACGATGAAACGCTGCTTCGACACAGTGATGTTCTCGTTTTGCCAAATGCCCCGTGTGAAAAGCAAGCACTTCCCCCGGAAATCTTCAGTGTTTTCGGAAAGGGGCACCACGGCAATGAAACCAAACACAAAGGCTAAAAAATAAAGAATACATTGCGCGAAAATTAAATTATCAAGAGCCATTTTTCTATCCCACCTCTTCTGCCGTCCCGACCAACCGCGCCTGCGCAGTGGATCCTGCATCCATGGCGCGTGGGCGCAGCATCCAGCGGCAGCATCCGACGCGCTTTGCCGCAAATAATTAATTAGGCCGTAAGTATTTTCCCCATCATCTTCAATGTAGACGCTATTTTGTCGGTTCACCTTTGCAATGATATATACAAATACATTGTTCAATTGGAATTTAAATTAATCTTTGCTTGAACAATATGTTTTGGGGATGTTTTTATAATAAATTATATTTCAGTATCATTATCTTTGTCACATGGATGCATGCATTACACAGTGTTGTCGCTCTTTCTCTCTCTCCATCTCTCTCTCTCTCTCTCTCTCTCTCTCTCTCTCTCTCTCTCTCTCTCTCTCTCTCTCTCTCTCTCGCAGACAGAGAGTCAGGGTCTCATGCACGCTACACACAAGAGTAATGGTTTGTTTATGGATGGTGACAGCCCTTAAGGAAGGGCAGGTAGCCATCTGATCCATCTACTGCATGCTCTGCTGAGCCCATCTGGAGTACAGTAACGTTACAGCTATAGATGCCCATCCCTGCACTGTCCCCTTGCCCCCCCCCCCCCCCCCCCCCCCCCCCCCACTCACACACACACACACACACACACACAAAACACACCTCATTCACAGTGCCCGCCACCATGACCTCAGCCATGCATAGAGAGACACTAAAGTAGAATCAAACATAAAAGACTAGGTGGGGTCTAGAGTGAATGACTGGCTCTGGGTTCTCGCTAAGGATGCACGCACGCACGCACGCGCACACACACACACACGCACGCACACACACACGCACACATGCATAGGGCCCAGGGTGTGTATGTAGGTATGTGATCATGTCTAGAGTGAAAGCAATGACATCCTTTTTATAAAGGTCAAATGAGGGTCAAACATCGAGGTGCTTTCTACATGAACCAATATCAATCTCCACCAGGGTTTTATTTCCTCTGAACTCTCTCACGGTGCACCAAGACAAGTATTTATACCAGCGTTTCCCAGACATTAGGAAGCTATTTGTATCCATCATACATGTGGCGGGCTCCCAGCTTCCCCCCTGCTGCAGATGATTTATGGGTCATTTTTCTTTACAGTGGCACTCGGATTTCCATGATGTTATCAGTTGGTAGATTAGTGTGAGTTATTGTGTGTGTGCGCGTCAGGGAGGATTTAATTTCAGTTGAAAGTTGGCCGGGTGGTTTGGGCATCATTAGCTGCTTCAGAGTGGTTGATGCTCCACCCTTTTCTACTGTGGAGACAGAGGCTTATTTTGGCCCATGTGATAAATGGTTCAGATTATCATATACTGTAATAGATCACAGTGCAGTCTGGGTCGTTCTTTATGGCACGATTGTCGGGATGAATCCATCTTCTGGTTTACTGTGCTCTGCTATTTTATATTGTTTTGGGGGGCTAAAAAGGGCCCCAGTGTTTTTTTTATGATAACCTGTGAACTGTAGCTGGACCTGCTGATGAGGACTAACCTCAAACCCAAAGCATCATGGGATATCAGATGTGTAGCCACGATTGTGCGGTGATGAGAGGTCAGACATGCATATGGATGCCCACACTCTCACACACATATATAAAAAATCTCTCACATGCACTTGCATACCCTGTGTGTGTGTGTGTGTGTGTGTGTGTGTGTGTGTGTGTGTGTGTGTGTACACAGCACACTTCTAGTATTACACTTTGTGTGTGGGCTCAGCCTGACACCCTGGGGAGAGCAAGAGTGTCAGTCTGAGCTATGTGCTCAGTACAACCCCCTGCCCCCCCCCCCCCCCCCCCCCCCCCCCCCCCCCCCATGAGTCAGGGAGGCAGGGCGGGGGGAGGGAGGACGGAGGGCTCTCTGTGCAAATACATGGAGAGAGCGGGGGGGAGGAGCAAGAGAGGGAGGAGGAGAGAGAGGGAGGAGGAGAGAGAGGGGGGAGGGTGGTAGATGGGGACAGAGAGGGGCAGTGGCGACAACGCAGCATATTGAGGACATCCATATTTCATGAGCTGGAATGGCAGCAAGGCAAACATCGCCTTCTCCAATGGAACGAGACAAAACCTAACAACCCCAGTTTCACGGTGATACTTCTCTCAGAGACACAACACACACACTTACACACACACACACACACACACACACACACACACACACACACACACACAATGTTTTCATTTAAAAGAAAGCATAACTATAACTAATGCATTAGTTATAACAGCAGGTGTGATTGGTGACTGAGTGAATGTTTCTGATCTGGTGAATCCATGAGAGTGGGTGTGGTCAGCCATCAAAGACAGGCTCCTGAAAGACCCATCATCAGGTGTCAGAGCCAATCAGGGGAGTCGATTGGAAAGGGCCCTCTGCCAGATGATTGAGCACAAGGTTTGACCTGGTCATGAGGTTAAGCATCTCTCTGTGGCATGCAGCTGTTGTCTGTGTACATTTCTATAAAACGCAATACAGAAGATTTATCATTTTTAGGGCTTCAAATAAATGACTTCATTACTTAAAAACACACACAGGATTTGTAAAAATATATAGTGTATATCAAATGGAGATAATTGTAAAAATAAATTATTGCACAAAAACCAAAAAAATACAAATTATGAAAATCCATACGCTGCCATTCAACTGCTTTCGAATAGCATCCCAATTTGAGAACGATCCATTCCACTCTTCATGTTATCCTAATCCGGCCCTCCTCCGGCCCAGGGACCAGGCTCTGGCCTGCCGGGCCCTTCCAGAACATCTGAAACCTGCGGGCCCCTCTCGGTCTGCCTGGAGGAGCAGAACCCCATCCAACAGACTCAATTAGGGCCTCATATCCTGTGATGTGGGGGGGCGGAGGAAATATCCTGTGACCATTCATCTTGCCCCTGGGGGGGGGGGGGGGGGGTGCAAGGGGACCGAACTCACAGAGCCAGCCGCTGATTAAATGCCCTTCATATAGCCCATTTATCTCTGGCTCAGATCCCTACCGTCTTTCAACACGCAACTTCAGCCCAGCTTCCCTCCCCCGCTACAAACGTCTGGGTTTTGTTCATATACAACAAAACCCTAATGTGTATGTATATATATATATATATATATATATATATATATATATATATATATATATATATATATATATATATATATATATACAAGACTCATAAGTCAATTGTTTTTCATTCTGTGGTATCAGTCCCAAAGGGACACAGTCTTGTTGTTTGACTCTTGAATGACTTCCATCACTTTATGATTGACATGACTTTCAGAACCTCATGCAGGCCTCCTCGACCACACCTGTGCTCGCCACACCTGTGCTCGCCACACCTGTGCTCGCCACACCTGTGCTGGTGAAACGATAGGATGACGTCATGAGGGACAACATAAAGTCAACGTGATTAACGGTCGTCTTTTTAATATCCTGAAGATGTGTTACCGGGGGGGGGGGGGGGGGGGGGGGGGGGGGGCGTGGAACTGAACGGTGGGCCGATCTTATCAGCTATATCATCGGTGTCTCTGACTTATCTCCATGAGTTATTTCTGCACACTTAGCAGAACCGACACTGAAACATATTCTCTTCTTCCACCTCGCTGATGTGGCGCAGCCAGGGTGAATTATTTATACCATTTACAGGAACTACATTATACACATCCAGTACAAATTCAAACCAAAGACTGCAATATGATTAATTACCAGTGCGGCTATATCTACACATGCACTCGCACGCACATGCAGGCACACACACACACACACACACACACACACAAACACACACACAGTATTTATACTAGGCTAGGCTAGTGTTGTACAGCCCTTGAATATGATGATGCTCATTCAACATCTCCTTATTAGGTTTCAGCTGCCATGGTCTGTATACTCCCAAGTCTTGAACAAAGCAATTAAGGGACAGCCTCTTTAAAGCATTGGCATTACTCAGAAAACCTCATTTACAGCCGATTTTAGTGAACAGTGACACAAGAAAACATGTAAGTCCTATCAAATAACAGAAGAAACATGGTCTGGTTGACTTAGCGACTAGAAATGATTGCATAGCCGTGAAACACTGTCTCCTTGTCTGTTGCCTATGGATGACATCATTGCTGAGAGCAGATCTCTGGGCGGTGTTGATGGAGGACCGGGGGATGAAGGGTAGAAAATAGGCCACCTGCTGGGTCAGGATAAACCACGCTCTCGCGGGAACAAAGCATGAGATCATCACCACATCAGAGTCACTCTCCATCCTTATCACTGGAACAATACTGACCCCTATTGGCCACTACCATTCATCTGGACTAGAGTGTGTGTGTATGTGTGTGTGTGTGTGTGTGTGTGTGTGTGTGTATGTGTGTGTGTGTGTGTGTGTGTGTGTATGTATGTGTGTGTGTGTGTGTGTGTGTGTGTGTGTGTGTGTGTGTGTGTGTACCTGCTTTGTCTCCCTCTTATCTCTCCGTTTCCTCGAGGTTGACCGTGCAGGGAGCTGGCCTGTGGTTACAGGATCGTCCCGGTACAGATGACGCTCTTGTCTCATCAGAGAAACCTAAAATTACAATTTGACAAACAAACACGCAAATCATTACACCGCTCGATTCGTCGCTCCAGCCACTGTGGGAACAAAGAACAAAAGAACAAACGCAAATTTGGCAGACAAAACGTAAAACAGTGGCCTGAGAAACCGCGTCATTATGAATTTAATTTCATCCAACACTGACTCCTTCCACCGCGTTTCATTGGTTGACTACCTTCCGTCCCTCCCCCTCCCTCCCTCCCTCCCTAGTCACAAGGTGAGGGCATCAGTGTGGGCAATAGGCCGTGGTTCCTCTGGGCCCCCAGGGGAGACCAGCGAGGCGTGACCATGCAGGAGGCACTGGTGTTAAAAACCACCAGTGGTAAAAGACCACCACAGAGAGCAGGGGAGCAGCGTGGTGCTGTGTCTGGGTCAAGGTTAAGAGACTACAGACAACTCTCTCTCTCTCTCTCTCTCTCTCTCTCTCTCTCTCTCTCTCTCTCTCTCTCTCTCTCTCTCTCTGTCTCTCTCTCTCTCTCTCTGTCTCTCTCTCTCTCTCTCTCTCTCTCTCTCTCTGTGCATATTAAGTATATAACAGTATATTAACAGTATAATAAAGCCTTATTATACTGTTAATATGCACATTGTGGTTCTGTCCTGCTCGCTGTATCTCTCACACACATAGGAGAAAACACACGCACACATAAACACACGCACACACACCCAGGAACAGCCCAATACACACACACACACCCAGGAACAACCCAATACACACACACACACACACACAGGAACAACCCACTACACACACACACACACACACACACACACACACACACACACACACACACAGGAATAACTCAATACGCACACACACACACACACACACACACACACACACACACAGGAACAACCCAAGACACACACACACACACACACACACACACACACAGGAACAACCAAACACACACACACACACAGATAATTTATATATATTTCTATTTACTAGCCATGGCCGCAATTGATTTTTCCTCATGTGAAATACACAAGCAATAAAATGACAATTGTATTATTTTATTAGCACTGTAACCGTCCTCAATATGTCACCATGTTTTTAATGTTCCAAATGTCAACCATGGCCACTGGTGCACTTGTCTGTAATGTCATTAAAGACTGCTATAAAATCACACAGCCATGGTTCTCTGTACCTGATGTGATCCATGGCAGGCAGCAGAGCTGGAGTCAGGTGTCCGAGGCACCAGAGAGCTTCTGGGAGCCATGGGTCGGGCTGGTCCTGGGGTCTTCTGTAGGCCCCATCTGGGAGGACCCAGGAGTCCTCCTGCGCCTCGAGACCTCCTGTACCCCCAACCGCCATCTCAGGCTCCGTAAGCGGACCGCACATGGGAAAGCCAGCTAGCAGGTCCTGGGTCAGGTCCTGGGTCAGGTCCTGGGTCAGGTCCTGGGTCAGGTCCTGGGTCAGGTCCTGGGTCAGGTCCTGGGTCAGGTCCTGGGTCAAGTCCTGGGTCGGATTACATACAAAAGTAACACATCAAAAATAATAAATATGTTTTCACTTAATTGTGGTTTATGTCGTGTTTACTTGGGTTACTTTACATTGCCTGTGCTGAGCTACCCAGCAGATCTGTGTAAGAACAGATCTGAGTTCTGTTCTTACACAAGCCCCTTCACACCGAGGTAATCCACTAATCTCAGGCTAAACCGGCGTCCCATTGGCCCGTTTGCTAAATGGTTGTGGCTATACTACCATGTGTGTTTGTTTTCCAATGACATATAGTGTGTGTGTGTGTGTGTGTGTGTGAGTCACATGAAGAAAGAGAGTGATATATATATATATAGAGAGATTTATACATTTCATAATTTAACCGTAACTGCAATTTGTGGATGGATTTGTCCAATAAAGTAATGATGTGTTTGTGTAATGAGTTATACAACCGCAAGAGGGCAGTAGAACATACCATACTGTTATAATTTCATTAACCTTTACTTCGGTTGAGGGTTAGGGTTGAAGTTACGGCCAAAGCGTTGTTCTGTGTGATTGATGATATTAAAAATTTTTGATTTTAAATTGGATGAAGCTGAATTATATTCATCAATACTTTCCAAACTAGTGCTGTGGTTATATTTGATAATTTTTTTAGCAGAAATGCAGACACACGCACAGGCACCCAAGCACACGCACACACACAGCACACTGTCTGTGAGTGCTGGCAATGTCAGACTTGGTTAGGTAGCAGAAGGTGTTTCCAAATCCTCCAGGCCCAGTGCTGATTAATGACTACTGGGAATTAGAATTAGTGGTCAGGATCCTCAGCCACTAGGCTCTCAATGATGCCGTCCCACTGACCACACACTCTCTGGGT
>JACYXH010000494.1:35000-67500 GCA_026745465.1 Lota lota | reverse complement strand
GCTCTGTGGAGAGGAAGCCGCTGCCTTCGATAGGAACGCCGGGCAATCAAACGAAAAGAAAAGGCGCCGGCGGCTTATTCGCTTTCTCCTCCCCCTTCGCCCAGGCCAAACACATTAAGACTGCATCTGGTCCTCCCTTACAAAGGACGGGGGGGACGGGACGGGGTGATAGAGGCCCTCAGCCAGGCTGGGGCCCCCCCACTCCAGAGAAGGTAAGCTCTATACGTGTGTGTGTGTGTAGGGATGTGCGTGCGGCTGCGTGCATGTGCCCGTGTGTGCTTGTATGCGGTTGTTTCTAGCGCCGGCCGCTCTACCGGGGAGGATCTGGCTCCACCCACCGGTCCGTGCTGCGGCCCGTCACAGCATCTGCCACTCCAGGGCGAACATGACGTTGTCCACCTCCAGGCTGCGGGCGATCTCCTCCAGGACGCAGTGCTGCTGCCACAGCTGGTGCAGCTTCTTGTAGCGCTCGGGGCACAGGTGCAGAGGGTTGCCCCGGCTACGAGGAGAGGAGAGGAGAGCGTTACCACGGTGATAAAGGGGCTGGTCGCGCCACACCGCCACACCTCGGCCATGCGAGCGGGGGTGGCAGGACGTTCAGGAACGGTGTACAATGACGCACTGGGGGACAGGATGGAGAACAGGAAGCTAAAGCGATATTTGTGCGTTTGGTCGGTTGTACAGACTTCAAGACGCGGTTATGCAATGAGAAGCAATGACACGTGTTGGCATGGTTTCAAGGCCGTCAAGAGTCTATTTTGTGAAGTAGTATTTTGGGAGTAGGGGAGAATGCACTGATCTATAGTCAACATGCAAAACATCTGGGTCTTACACAAGCTGGGGGTCTGTCTCCCCGTAGTCGTCGAGGTAAGGGGCTGGATAAGTGCTTCCTCGCGTCTTGCTGGCCTTCAGCACAATCTCACATTCTCTGATACTGTCCACAGAAAGCAACACACAGAATGTATGAACGTCGATATTCACCAGCTATGGCTTGTATTGGCGTTGGGAAACACGACCAATGCAATCGTTATTATTTCATCAGCGTGCATGTAGTCCCAATAGATCAGCATGTTGTTAATGTCGTCAACTGGGATAAACAAACACAGGGGGGGGGCAGCTGCTTTGGGACGCCCCGCCCACCTGAGGAATACGCCGACTCCGGCGCCGCACGTGGCGGCGTGGGCGGTGCACGCGCCCACGTCCTCGCCCTCCAGCTGGGACTGGCAGCAGGTGCTCTGGGAGCACAGCATGACGCCACACACCAGACACAGGGTGGGGTGCTTCCGCTCGCCGTCGTTGGACTTAGGACACCTGGAGAGGAGGGGGGGGGGGGGGATTCAAAAGCATTAGCAGAACTAAACGGCGGGTGGGGGGGTGTGTGTGTGTGTGTGTGTGTGTGTGTGTGTGTGTGTGTGTGTGTGTGTGTGTGTGTGTGTGTGTGTGTGTGTGTGTGTGTGTGTGTGTGTGTGTGTGTGTGTGTGTGTGTGTGTGTGTGTGTGTGTGTGTGTGTGTGTGTGTGTGTGTGTGTGTGTGTGTGTGTCTCACTTGAAATGACTGGCTTGATTGAGGAGGGAGCTGTAATCCGCTGGAAGGTCTATCAGGTGGTTCCTCCTCCTGGGATACCTGCGGAGGGGAGCAGCTCAGTGACTTGGAAGGCCCAAACCCATCCGTGCATCTAGAAGCATCTTATTAGTACACAACAAGCACCGGGGGCGTGTTGTCCGAGCAACACCAAAGAGAAGGACTCCTGTACCTGATTGTTTGGATTTCACCCTTTAGCGCTTTGGTTACAGCTGGGTCTTGGCACCACCTGAAATAAATGATGTGTACCATAAAACTGAAGAGCAGGACAGTGAATGCCAGGCTGGAGCCAGAGACACTGAATCATGAGTCAATGTTGACGCATGGATGGAAGCAGACTACGGTTGTATCATTTGAGGCTACCTCTGCAGCAGAGGCCTCACAGACTCCCTGTGCTCCCAGAAGAGCTGGAATATGTTGGGGGGTAATGCCAGATAACTGCACAGCGCCTCCGTGTGTCCTGGAGAGGTAACTGCAACAACAAAACAGGGAATTCATACATACTTGGTGTGTAGTGGGCATGCTGGTGGTAAACAAGTCAAATTGCAAAACGATGGCTTCTCAAGGTGAACATTAATCTGGAATGTATTCCCATTACTTCTCCCGTTCTATATGACGAGCTTAAAATGAATTACTAACATTGCTGAGGTTTTATATTATGAAAACACCAGCTAGAATGTTGGCTTGGACACTGTAAATGACATGAGGCTCATGGATAATGTAGTTTAGCATTCCCCAATATATATACATCAAGTTTTCAGTATTCTTATGTAGTCCTGAATGACCTGCAGTACTGGAGACTTCCACCGGAGGGGGCACTCCCGTTAGGCCACTGAAGAAGAGTGCCGTGCAGCGCAGGAAAGGCGTGATCGCCCTCTTCACTTGTTCAGCCACAGCACTGCCGGACACATCCGACGTCAGCCTGACGAACAAACCCCCAGAGCTCTGTGTTAAACCACGTTGACGCATGTACAACACAACGAGCACCAAACTAATCCCAACTTGGGACAAACCCTGTGAACGGAAAGTAACACACATTTGTATCTTCCGTTAAACATGCGTGGGTGATTTCAGAAAGCAGAGCATTTGTTGGGACTAATTCTTTCATTCGGTTAATGTAGCCGTTAAGAGTGACTTTTAAACCCAACATCTCGGGTGGCTGCTGAGGCCATAAGGAGGGCTGCAGCTACCCTGTGGTGAGCTGGGACACGGTGGTGTAGAGCTCCGCTGCCGCCCTGGCCTCCTCTCCTTCCTCCCCAGCCACCACGGCAGGAAAGTCTGCACACACACAGAGAGAGCAGAGCGAACACCAGGTTTACTCCTGAGGAGCCGACGCACCGCGGCCACCAGAGCCGATGCACAACAGCAGGCCATCGTACCCGAGGTGAGCAGGACCTGCACCAGGTGCGCCATGGTGACCAGGTGCAGGATGTAGAGGTGGTTGAAGGCGGAGCTGACGGCCGACGGCTGCAGATCCACCGCCTCCTCGTGGTACAGCGCCGGGACGGACAGCACCATGCCCACCTGGCAAGCACCACGACACAATGAATACGAAGCACAGGACGCACACACACACACACGCACACACACGCGCGCCACGAAGAAGTGTATGTAGAGAGAGGCCAAGGCGACGGATGACACGCGGAAAAGCCTGATATTTAACGACTTGATTGGACACCCACCAGAAGATGGAAGAAGTCCACCTCCAGAATGGAAGGGGTGTTCTCTCTGCTGATGGTTGGTAACAGGACTGGAGACGGGGGAGAGACATCTGGTTAGACTCGACAGATATCCCAAAGAGTGAGGCGAGAGGCGCGCGCGTTATTATAGGTTCGACTGCGTACCTGCAAGCATGTCTGTAAAGTGCGTTTGGACCACAGCCTGGGAGGACTTAAGCCTCTGGGCTGCAGAGAACTGGATGACTGCATTCAGACCCACCAGCTGAAAGATGAAGACATTTAGTCCCATTCTCCCCGTCTAAACAGCAATGTTTATATATATAGCTGCGGACACATTTCTAGAGGTTTTGGATAACCTGTCTGTTCTGTAAAGATCCAAACAGCGGTTTGTCTTCTTCCTGTAGCACATTTTCTGCAACAAAGAAATATTACATATCAATGAAACAACAGAAATAAATAATAAAAACAAAAGGTAACCAGGGGTTAGCGAAGGCTTACCGATGGCCTGGATGGTGAAGGCACACGTGTTCCAGGCCATCGTGGGCACGTGCGGGCACAGCTCGTTGGGCGGAGTCTCCAGCCCCACCCTGTGCACCGTGGTGGCACACAGCACCAGCATCTCTGCTACGCTGTCCGAGAACCTCCTCCTGAAAACACAGAGACGTCAGCGCTCTCAAACGGCCCCTCCCCCCTCCCCTGCAGAAAGGACACCGGCGGTTAGAAGAATAGTCAACACATCGAGCTAGCCAGTCAACTCACGGCTCCTGCACGCCGAAGCTGAGGATGGATCTGAAGTCGGGCTGACCCTCGCCGCAAAGCCCCGTCGCCTCTCCGCCAGACGCGCCCTCTGCATCGCAGCAACGAGACAGACCAATCAAACGCCGGGCCTTTGTTCCACGCTCACCGGCTAAATAAAGCACCATGATTCCCACTTCCTCATCGGCACGGATGCAACCGATCCTTCAACTGGCAAGCAAACGCCGCAGTGAGTGGAATGTAGCGGCGCCGGTCCGGCTGCAGAAACCGCCGGAGCGTCGGGGAACGACTGCCAGAAATCCCTAACCAGGCCTTCAAGCTTCTCAGCCAGCAACACCAACCGCATTGATCACATGGACATTCCTACACATGCGCTGGTCCCCTGTACATTCAATGCACCTTACCTTAATGCAATTTACACATGTCGTCAGCACACCTCCACTTTAAATGTAACATTTCCCTTATTCCACTTCCACTCTTGCCCTGCCTTTGGCTACGACCGCCTGCATGGGGACGGTTGGGACCTCCGACCGATGTGCTCTCACCGCAGCTGTGACCGATGGACTTGAGTCCGTTGATTCTGGCCGAGAGGATCTGAATCCAGCGGGGCAGGGTCAGGTGCTGGCCCACTATCTCTGCGTTCTCACTGCGGGACAAGAGGGCAGACGTCAGCATCTGAGTGGGAACCTGTCCCTGTACGGATTGCACAGCGTCCGCGCTGGGACGGTGAGGCTGTGTCGGGGGGGGGGGGGGGGGGGGGTGCGCTCACTAGTCGAGCGCGAGCGGCTCCAGGGGGATGAGGGGCACCACCGTGTTGCACAGGGACTTGCACAGGGGACACAGGTACTGGCCGCTCTCCAGGTCGATGATCAGCTCGGCGTGGAGACGGTTCCTGGTGGTGTTCTGGATCGCCTCGAAATACCTGCAAGCAACGGGGTTCAGAAGCTCAGTGACGCCGTCCGCCCGGCGGAGACCGACTTGGCGCGCCGTGGGGGCGTACAACTCGGATAGCCGCCGTGCGGGGGACTCACTTTTGCCAGCAGCTGGCGTGCATGATGTGGCCGCAGCTGCCAGTGTGCGTCCCGACCGCCAGGTCGGGGGACATGAAGAGCGAGTTGGCCGGCGCTGCGTTACCTGCAACAGACCAACAGCTCTCACTGAAGTGACACTCAGGCAACACCTGTGGGTGCACACCATCAAGGTCAGTGGTTAGTCCACATTCCGTTCACGTTTCTGAGGCCTTGACTCGGCAATCTCGAAGATCTGGAGAGATTTGAATTGAAATAAACGTCAGTTTAAGTCACTACCGCCAAAATGGGGCCACACACACACACACACACACACACACACACACACACACACACACACACACACACACACACACACACACACACACACACACACACACACACACACACACAGCTGAAGGAATGTTTCCAACTGAGTCGTCGGTCGCCACATTCCCGCCATGCGTTCAAATCCCAAGCGGCGCAAATTTAGTCACACGCTTTCCTTCCCATGGGCAGCGGTGGCTCTGCCAGAGAGGGTGTAGGGGGTGTGAGACAGAGCGGAGCCGATGTGAACAAAGAGTCCGAGACCCACCGCAAGCGTTCTGGGTGGCCAGGGTCTTCCCCCTGCGCTGGGTGAGGACCGTGGACCTCTGGACGCACGCCGTCAGCACCATGGCCGGGGACAGCGCCGCCACCTCCTGCTCCTCCTGGCAGAGGATGCAGGTCAGCACCTCCCTGTGTGCGGGCGTAGAGCCCCGCTGAGGCCCCAGGGCCACGCAGCGTTCCCGCTGCTCCGGGACACAACTGGAGCGGGGATGGGGGATGGGGGGGGGGGGGGGGGGGGGGGGGGGGGAACAAGTCAGTGAGATGATGCTCCGAAACATAAACTATAATGTTGAAAATGTAAAATATAATGTCATCCTAATCTGCAAATAATCGATTGAACTGGGGAATCAGAGTGGACATGGAGTCGGGTACTGCCCTAGCCTCAACCATGTAGAAAAAGCTGTAGTAGGAGGAGTAGGTGTGGTCGACTCCCAGTCCAAAGAGTACTGGGTTTGATCCCCCGCCCCTTTCTGCCAATTAGCCTGCAGGCCTCCTTGAGCCAGACGCCCCCTCTACCTGCTCTGGAGTGACATGCATCGGATCTCTCTGCAAGTCACTCCGATAGAAAGCCAAAGGAAAAAACACAGTGACCAACAGCGTGGCTTCTCACCTCTCGCTAGATGTGGCGACGGGCTGTCCTGCGGGGCTGCCGCTGCTGTCTGGCATGTTGTCGTACAGCATCTTGTTGGACTCGATGAAGTTCCTCTGCATGGCGGACATCTGGGCCATGATCTTCTGCCGATGGAGCTTGGCCGCATCCGCCTTCCTCTTGCGCTCAGCCTTGTCTTTGTCCTGGGCCACCTGAAGAAGGTCCAAGCAGGAGGTGAGGGCCTTAAGGGCGGTCCCTCGCTCTCAGTCGACCAGTAGCAGGCCACGCTTAAAAAGTTCCACGGTTTCTTTGATACGAGCAGCGTGCATGTTCGATAATACTGGTACGTCAGATGCATTTTTTGGGAGGGGGGGGGACTCACACCCCCCGTTTCTATTGTCATTACGGTTGGTGCGTTTGCATGGGTTCCTGTATGTGGATCTGTTACACGTGTCCCCAAAAAGTCAACTTGGTCTCTTTTGTCCATAACACCACGCGTAGTCTTTACCTCTGGTTCGGGTTTGCTCGTGTCCATGCTCACGGAGGCGGTTGGGCTGGACTTCTCTCTGTGGCACTTCACCATCTCAAACATCTAGCAGATCAACATCGATTTGCATAGAATGAAAAGTAGACCGGCGGTATAAAAGCCATGACATGTGTGTGAATGACGGGATCCATCGCTTCAGCGCTCACCTGGAGAATCCATTTGACCATGTCGCTGTGGCTTTCAAGGGCAGGTAGGGACTTGACTTTGTTCAGAAGCTGGAACACAGATTTGCTGTGTTCTGAGCCTAAACCTAAGAGGTCAGGGAAACAGATCTCAGATCGCAACAAAAACAACAGATGCTAGCAGTTAATGCTTGACGATCGGTCGATCGACCAATCGATGGAGTGCTCCTTCGAAAGATTGGAATGAATATGAACACGAATTAACACTTCAGTGCTCAGCGCTTAGTCAGAGAAAGCAACTAGGTAACTAGAGATGGGCATTTGCAATTGTTCAGCACATTTTAATCATCAGTTCATCACTAATCAAAAAAAAATCAATAAAAAAAATCAATAGAGCATCATTACAGACAATGGATCTGATCGTTAGTCACAGTCGACTAACTGTGACTAAATTAATATAAAAATTAAATTTTTTAAATTTTAGTCAAATTTAAATTGACTAAATAAAACAAAAGCAAGGCAACATGGCGTCCACCTACCACGTGCTTTGAGGCTGAAATCGAAGGCCACCTCCTCGTCCACAGCGGCCTCCAGCTGGGACTTTTCCTCCAACAGTGCCTGTCCAATCAGATGCAGGGCCTTGGAGAGGGGGCACACATGACATGGTCACTACAGGTCGGTCAGCGTACAGAGACTAAAATGCCAACGATGAACCTGGATGGAGCTCAGTCGGCCAGCTGGTATGTACCCTCTGGACCATGGCTTCGGTCCACTGGGTGGAGCGGTCCTTTGCAGCTCTTTGCAGCACTCGCCTCAGGATGTGGACGAAGATGTCACAACTGAGCAGACGCACCACACTGGAGAAGGCCGGGCAGAAGGCCGGCGGAACGGGCGGTCGCAGTGCTGGGTGGAGAGAAATACGCAGGACAACGAGTCCAAATGTTCCCTTGAAACCGGCTTCTGATCCAACTCCAACCTCATCTCAACAGGCTGAGCCCATAAGAGCGTAACATTTTCATCTTTGTGGGTTGCTGGTCCGAGCCCCAACATATTACTAACCTTGATCGGTGCCTTCCTGAGCTCTCCTCTTCTTCTGGGAATCCTCTGCCTAGAACAAAGACAGCAGCGGCCATTACATCGAGCTGCACATCTAAATGGGTGAACACCAATCCAGCGGCAGGCTTTGAGCTTCTGTCACACCTTGCTGTGCTGAGATTTGGAGTAGTGGTAGAAGAAAGGATTGAACTCTGGCAGACACTCTTTCTTCACTTCATACAGACCGTGGCCTGACACCCCAGGTTTCCTAGGAAACAAGGCACATGCTCCCATTTAAACCCCAACAATAATCACCCAGGCCAAATAGCTGTCGCGTACTTTACTTACTTGAAATTGGAAACTTTGGAAATAATAGACTCCAGGCCCGTTTCATGGCTCTCCTGTCAAAAGAAAAGGTTTACCATTATCGTTTTTAAAATGTCTTCATTTTGATATGAGTTCAGAGGTCAACATGAGCGAGGCCGTGGACCTCACGTTTTCCGGCAGGCCTTTGACCAGGCTGCTGTGGGCCATGGGCTCAATGCAGAGCAGGTGGATCACCTCCCTCATCGTCACATCCTCTTTGGTGACGTCACTGACCCCTGGGACATAGCGCTCACCTGGGCGGGCACCCAAAAGGAAACGCTATTGGTCAAACACTGGGGAACAGGTGGTGGACAGCCAATGGCCTAGTAGAGATTGAACACTTCGGAAGATGAGAGCTTTTATGACGTACCGATGATGACTATCAAGAGGAAGAGCATCTCCTCCGTCAGCCGATTCCACTGCTTCAGCAGCTCCTGCGGGACCAACGTTCAAACGGTTGAGTACAGCTTGAAGAGCAGAGACAACCAGAGAGTGAAGACGTGTGAAAGAGTAAGAAAAAGACAGAGAGAAAGGCGGAGTCCCAGAGAGACACAGAGCAACAGAGAACGACCGAGAGACACAGAGACACAGAGCGACCGAGAGACAGAGACACAGAGAGACACTGAGAGAGACAGAGACAGAACGACAGAGAGAAACTGAGAGAGACACAGAGACAGAGATACAGAGAGAGACACAGAGAGACAGAGATAGAGAACGACAGAGACAGAGAGAAACTGAGAGAGACACAGAGAGACAGAGATAGAGAAATACAAAGAGCGACAGAGACCGAGAGCCACAGAGATAAAAACTGAGACAGAGAGAAAGACAGAGACACAGAGAAAGACTTAGTATAGAGTTTTTTCTTCTTGCCTGATCTTTGCCCGAGGTACTTCCGTTAAAAACGTCAAAGAGCTCAAACCTCAACAAGAGAAGCATGAGAAAGTGGTTGGGGTCCATTTTGGAAGCTGCAATCTGTTAATAATTTAGATCAAATACAAATTAAAAGAAATCCAGCGTGTAATGACAATGAATGCATGCTAAAATATGATCATTATTATTCTATAAATGAGGAAACAACCCCCCACCTGTAACATGAGGATGTCCTTGTCATACATCTCATCCCGGCACTTCACATCTTGGTAGTAATACACCTAAGAGGAAGAGCCAACCCACAGTGAGTCACCGCCATTCGCGGAAAACGATATGGGAGCGCGGGCAAAACACACAATAAGGAACCATCTCTGACAGACCTGGCTGACCAGAGAGAGCCCATTTCGGCGCCACATCTCCGCCGAGACCTGCGCCACCAGCACCAGACAGCGCAGAGAATGTTCCGCCAGGTACGTGTAGTCGTAGCTCACCTGGAACAGCAGGAGCAGATGTGTCTTTACAAACCTCATTCAAATGTCCCCGAAAAACTTTGTATTAGCGGGTGAAACGCCACTTACAGGACCGCCGGGCTGGTGGAGCCGTTCCATCGCCCCGGTCCTGCACAGTTGCAGATATAAGCCTGTGGATGACAACAAACAAAAGGTCGGTCACACAGGAAGTGCGTTCCAAAGAGTCCTTCAGATTGTGCTTATTCAAACTGAATACACGCACAGACACACAAGAGACGGACAGAGAGACACTGCAGCAGTCCTACCAGCAAACAGCCTGGAGATGGGCAGGTGTATGCTGACAGGCTCCTGGGAAACTTTGTATGGACGGATGTGTAGGATCTGCTTGCACATGTAGAAGTCAGAAGGCTCGCTCTGAGAGGCCCGGTTGTTGCAGAGGATCAGGGCTTCATGGCACTCTCTGAAGGCCTGGAGCAAGACCGTCTCCTGCACATGGGTGAGTGAGGATGTGGCGTCACGCACGGCAACATTTCGCCTTTCGTTGAGATTATTAACATTTGATGGTCTGCGCGGTGGGACTTACATCAGAAGCGCACCAGTCCTGAAACATAGAGAGAATGTGGCGGAGCTGGATCTGCAGAGAGAAGCCGGCCTCCCACTCTGGTTCAACCTCGATGTGCTGACCGAACTGGCGCTTCACCTCCTCCATACCCTGGAACCCAACCATAGACAAGCGTGTGCTTACTGGTCACTTTGGTAGGATCACCAGAAACAGACATGATGTGCCGTTAGGTTCGCGGAACCAGCCGACCACAACCGGTCAGCTTTGCATGAATCCATACCTGCATACAACCAAGGAGATCCAGAAAGGCTTTGAACCCTTCCAGAAACGCTGTCCTCAACGCATCTGTCCATTCAGTGGGCTTGCTGATCAGAATGTACCTATATTATTAGAAATAGGTTAGTTATGTTTCTTAGCCGGTGCAAGCTGAGAATGTGTACTACATATAAAACTTGCATGGCATACATTTCTCTCTTTCTCACACACACACACACACAAGTAAGTGCTTCTTTCTGTCACAGCCACACATGTTCACAACTCCAGCTATATCTATAGATATATAGATCTATAGATATATTTATAAACGCCCACCACAGCTGCAGCCGGACCAATCACCTGAGGTCATGGAAGATGACATGGATGCGGAAGAACTTGTCTGAGTTGTAGCCTTGGAAATGGAAGCGGTTGGAGTCGCCCAGGTGCCCCCTGAGCACCTCCATGATGGTACCGACGATCACCTTGATGACCTTAGCTTCCTCAATCAGATGTCTGGCCTGGGGGGCGGCGGGAAGGCACAGAGACATGTTGTAATACACTTGGAAGTGCCTTTGGATAAAAGGCACCTGCAAAATGGCGGACTGGAAATGTGAACATATAGTCTTAATATGTACTTTTTGTATTGTTGACCATTTACTCCACAAGAAAGTTAATAACATCGATTTAATTCAAATGAAGTCATATTTATAACAACCCTAGTATCACGCAGGTTGCAAACACACATGTAGCGTTTAGACGCCCTCATAGCAGCCAATGCTCACCAGGGTTGGCACAGTGAAGATCTGTACAGACAGAGAAGAAATGTATATACTCCTGTCATGATAATCAAAGATGAAGCACTGCTGCAGCATATCATAATTCTAGAAGACCAAAGAAACAGTCGTTAGTCATTACAAAACAGTATCGAAGATGTGTTTTTATAGATACAATTATAACGTTAATTAAACCTTTGTAAATTCAATTGCAAAAAGTCTCTTGGACTCTGTATCCATCAGCAGGCTACAGAAAATCAACTCGTACACGATCCTGCGAGCTCCTAGTGGAAGGGACAAAAGGAACAGCGTTCTGGTTATCAAACGGGAAATGGGACCGGATGATTAACTGGGTGTACAGATTCAACCCCCACTCACCTTTGTGCATCACAAAGTCATGCAGCATGAGCTGGCTGACGAAGCAGGGATCCTGGTGCACTGGTTTATGCTCAAGGAACACTTGACAGAAAATCTGCCTGAATCCAACTGAAAGGAGAAGCACACTAGATCAGCAGGCTAGACTGGTCAGCCCTCAAGCAGGGTGGCTTGGCTGGCTCGACCAACAGGTGTGTTCTGTGTGCCTCGTGCTACATGTCGTTCCCTTTCACTGTGTCATCCATAAAAAGGCATACAAATATATAGTTAATTACCTAGTTAAACATGATGTTTATAAAATAATTCAGGATTCCTGATTCGTTTTTTAAACGGCAAGAGGGACCAAACTACCGATATGAAATGAGCCAGAGCGGAAGCTTCGACGCTCATACCCGAGTAACCGACAATCTTCTGGAACCAGCTGCCCAGGCGCAGAGCAAAGGTCTGATGGGCCACCACCGCATAGAGAAGGACCTCCACGCGCAGAGCTTCCTGGGAGATGTGCTTCGAGTTGGACTGCAAGAACAGCAAGAGTAAGGCACGCATACGGAGACAAAAACAAAACAAAAAGGTCACCGGTCGTGAACGCTGAACCACTGCATTGGAATGTACCTCGATGAGGTCGTTCACTTCCTGGCAGGCGAGCACTGTTCCTTTCTTCACGATCCAGCGGCCCTGTTTTACAAGTAAAGACACGTTATTGATTCAATGTGTGGCACAGTGTTTGTTTTAAAGATGTGCTGCCCCACGCCCCGTGGTTCCATCCTCCTGGGTGACGGCTGTGTGAAAGTGTTCAAGTCCAGACACCTCTTTGTCGATGAGCGCTGTGTGAGCCTGGGCCACAGCCTGGGTGCATTTGATGGAGCGCTGCAGGCTGTAGATGACGTGGTCGAACGAGTGGTGGTCGTCGTTGTACAACACGCATAAGTACAAGTCCTCGTCCACACTGCAAATATGACCGCGGGGAGGGGGATATTATGGTTTAGCAACATTTCACTGTACACACAAAAACATAATTGGACCAGAGAACATTGAATCCATAATCGAATGATTATGATTATATTCTGTTAAGCAAAAACCCACTGGGTCCAGCATCACTCGTGTAGTAACACAACAATACGTTGGCCAGCGTTTGTTTTTCCTAACAGACGGCTTGGCAGTACCTGGGCTCCAGATCTTCTGGGAGCTCGTAGTATTTCTCCCAGACCAGCATTTCCGTGATGTAGCGCAGGAGACAGCGAAACAGCTGCTCAGCGCGCTGATGTAGGACAGGCTCCAGCACACTGGCGTCCTGCAAAGCACGGTGTGTGTACATGAGGCGTTGGGTTATGTCCTCCTGTCGGACACACAGACATTTAGCAATCCCTGTAACCCGTCAGCCCCCCGGTCAACCTGCTGTGGACGCATTTACTTGGATAACCTTGGCCAGTTCCCTGTGTTGCCGATAGTTGGCAGGCTTGCTCTGATTCCGGGAATGAATAACTTTTGCGTTGTTGCCTCCCAAGTCTGCCAGACTCTGGAGTCAAGACTCAGCAGCGCTGAGCCCGTTGGACTATAGGAAAAAGGTGGCCAGAATCGACAGTCAATTTCTACTTCCTCTGGCCTCTCAAGAGTCCCATCTTGTCAAGAGTGACGCCGTGTGATAATAGATCTGAACCTCAACGGTCTGACAGGTGGGACAGTTGGATGGATCAGGGACCTGTGAAACACCCAGATAACCATGTTTGTTTTGGTTTTTTATTTTCAGTGGGGAGTACTGCCACATGGAAAGTGTCAGTACTTGTTAAGGCTGCGTTTACATCTGCAGTGGGAAACACAAAGCAGGCCTACAGGTCGGCTTTTTGTAGGGTCGCCTCTTAATTGAGGCACCTGTTGTTTATGGAATAAAAGCCAGAGCGTCACACTCTATGCGTTTGTAAAAGGGCTTTGGTATTAGCCTTATCAAGATGGAAGCCAACAAATGAACACAACACCGGGAAAAGGGTTAACCATAAAAGGACCTCGAGTAAAATAAATAAAACCAATATTGGTGTTGTGATTTATTAGCTCAAAGCATTTGGATGCCAATCCCCATCCCTATAGAAAAACGCCAGCCAAAAGATATCAACGTGATATGTTGTCACAGCTCAGTCTAGCCACAATTCATACTGAGTCAAACTACTGCTGAAGAATTGCGGTTTGTTTTTCCTCCATAGCTTATAATCATGTAAGCAAACACTCAGAACAACTCTAAACATTCTCAGGCAGTGCAGGTCACTCAATGTCACTTTCCCAGATTCTTTTCCGCCACCCAAAGCCAAAAATACAGCCAAGACAAATGCTAAACGATTAAAACAGGGAGAAAAAAAAAAATAATAATCTGGGGTTCACCGAATGGGAAAGAAAGGACATCCTTCCCACCCCCCCACCCCCTCCGGCTTTTATGTCATGTAACTCACGGTTTCCATGGCAACAGCTGTCCCCTGGTCGTGTTTGGAGCAACAGGGGCCGATCTTCCAGGCCTCTAGATCTCCACAATCGCAGAACCCCCCACCTGATGACGCATGCATCTGAGCGCCACAAGACAGAGATAATTATGTTGTGATTACGCAGGACTGGAAAAATAGATACTTTCGTCATGAAGATCAGTCCATTTGGAAAATGTCTAATTTCTTTCAATCCTTAGATGAATCACAATGTTAAAAGAGTTATGGTCATAGGAATTACAGCATACAGGCGGTACCTTATAGCGGTGGCCTTTATGCACACTTTCCTGGAAGCAATCCATGCACAGCACACAGGTGGGGTCTATTGCACAGTCCCTGCGATCAGTAGAATGCAACATGGGTCATTATTAATATTAATAACATCTCATAAAAATAAAAACACAGAAACTATGTTGTACAGAGTAAATTGCAAAACTGTCAAACAAAAATGTTTGTTTTCGAGAACATTGTGTTCAAACAATTGGACGTCACTCAGGGCGCTCCGATCAGGATTTCGGGGCCGATAAACGATCGCTGGAAGCAGTATCGGCCGATAGCGATCACGGTGTCTATTTTAAGCCTTCTATTAATCGTCTAGCTTTATTTGTTTATTGAACGTATAAATATTTCATATTTATTGTATATAAATAAAGAGATGAGAAAGTATCAAAGTCCCGTTTCACACATGCACTGAAACCCTGAACTTATCCAGACATTAACCGGAGGAGCTGTAGGTGTGAAGGCAAAGACATTAAACAGATTTCCCCTGCCAGCTCCCTAGTACAAAGACCGTGTAATATCTGATCGTATGAAAGCAAATCACTGCCATAAGGTTTTGAATTTTAAAAGCCATGGAATTTTGTACATGGAAATGTAAACACCATTGAATTCATAACACTGAAATATTATACTTTGAAAACAAGGTTATGTGAATTTTTTCGTTTTGAATTCACCTCTTTCATATTCAAACATGGCATTTCAAGTTGAACCGTTTAAAAAACACGATTTCAAATACAATGTTCACTAATTCAGATACAAACATTAAAGTTGCAGATATTCTAAATAGGATATTCATTACTCATATTCATGTGGTCAAAATACATTATGCTAGTTGTTCCCTGTACTAAGAAGTCACCCTAGGTGTTTGACCACAATCAGTTTTCATTATTATTTAAGTTATTGGTTGAGGTACTGTTTCTTGTCTATTTCTAACTATATGATCAATAAATGCAAACTGCACTGCAAATGCAAAACCGTTGTGATGTCCTTGCATTATTTCTCTCACAGCTTGATAATGTATTTCTTGGCTGCCAAGCCAAGACAAGAGCATTTATGACATGATCCAGGACCCTGGATGTCTGTCTTTCTGATATTTTATAGACTACACAAAAACAGATGAATTGATAGGTGGATGAAGATAAAAATGTTTAGTTGCAGCTTTGGACTACTCTGACCTGCAGGAGTAGACCGTCTCTCCCTCCTTGAAGACACGGCCACATATCCCTGAGGACTCGCTGCCCTGCTTGAGTTTGGCCAACCCATCCTGTGGATCCTCTCCAAACAGGAAACACTCCAGCGGGTGGAGGAGACATCTCTGCACTCGCTCCTCTTCCTGCGGATCAACCACAGTGTCCAGGCGGTAGGTCTGCGGCACCTGCTCCCGCAGGTAGGTCCGCACTTCTGCAAAGCTGTTTGCAGCATCCAGCCATTTCTGCAGGACAGCAGAAAGACAACACGCCATGACACCAACATTAGACACACCTTGTGAAGCTCGTTTCTACAGTAATCGTTTTCTATTTTTTTACCAAAAATATTTTTGTTTAAGTAGATATTTTGCTATGGCAAAACAATAAACATAATAAACATTTCTCCCCCTCATATAAAGCCTGCTGTTTCTCACTTTTGCACAATCAAATCGTGAAGGTTCAAAAAGACTACATTGGTTCCGCCTTTCACACATTTTTCGAAATGTTGTAAGACGGAAGTAACACGCCATTTATTTGAGCCGTCAGTCTATATCCATTGACACACAACTAGGATGCGTTAAGTTGTTGTTGATTATGAAGCAATGACAACTTTCTATTTAGATTTTTTAAATAGCTTTACAATCATCTTCCGTGATTTGCACAAGGGCCAGTCAAAACTATGAAATCTGAAATGTGCAGCTCATAAACGTGTGCACAAAATAAATAAATGTTGACATTTAACAACGGACCGATGGCATTCAGTGACATGCATCCGAAACCAATGAATGCATGAATACATGAACACATGCTACATTATGATTAGGCCTGGCTGTCGACAGTCGACAACAACCCAACTGCTCGGACCAAAAGGTATGTTACTATTTACCGTTAGCATAGCAGCTAGCAGCTATTGGTAACAGGGGAATAACAGGTCCCCATCGCAGCACAAAGCAACAATACCCAACACAATATAAGTTCGTATACCTCATACAAAATGTAACGGTGGCATGGTGCCTGGACCATTTGAACAGTTTTAGACCTATATAAAAACCCTACCTTGCTGAGCTCCACTCCGCTGAGTGTTTTCTCCCCTTCCGCCATATTTTATCTGCCGTAAAGAAATGGTCACACTCGTAATAACATTTTACGACGTAGCTTCGCTTTCTCACAAAAAAAATGTATTGTTCTGACGACAAACGGTATTATAGCATCATATGAAATGAATTATCTAACGTTTAATAATGAAAAAAAAGGTTGACGCTTGCAAATGTCATGAAAAACATTCGCACAAACAAAAACACATAATCCGACCCTCTGATAGGCTGTGAAACCTAACCGGGTCGAAGGTCAGAGGTGAATGTTTGACAGAAAATTAAATATGGAGTCCATATTCCATGAGAAAGTAAGTTTGTGTATTTTATTTTGAATATTGATCTATGAAAATTCGTTGTTTTTAAGTGGGCACCTTTTTGTGCCGCTGCTGTATTTATCTGCGCTACAGTGCATGTACTTCTAACCCGAGTTAACGGATTTATAATTATATTAAACGTATTGTTTTGGCCCACCAGCTAAGCTAATGCTAGTAAACTGCATCTCGTTGTTAAATAACTGCTTATTTCTGGCGTGTATTTCTAGGTTGTTAATTTAAGTACAGCGATTAATTGCTATTGTACCCAGGAAAGCTAGTGTTGGTACGACAATTTTATGTAATCATCTTGCTTAGCTATATTTATTAGCGTTATCCGGTTTTTCACCTTTGTCAATTTAAATTGTATATACCTTTCTACATGTCGAAATTACAATAACGTAACTGATCCATGCCGCTTTGTAGCAAGAGGGCTCCCTATGCGCTCAACACTGTCTGAACAATTTGCTGCAAGGTGAGTATTTCACTCCCGTGGACCTGTCATCAATCGCTCATCAGCTGGATGAAGAGGAAAGGATGAGAATGGCGGAAGGGGGCATGGCCAGTGAAGAGTATAGGACCTTTCTACAGGTAAGTTAGCCAATACGGGGCACATGTACCCAATGCTTTGCTTGTATTTGTGTTTTAACATCGATCACAGCAATTGTTAGTTACATTTATTTGTATGTGTTTTGTAGCAACCTTCTGGAAACATGGACGACAGTGGATTCTTTTCGATACAAGTGAGGCTTCCCACTCAATGTTAAACAGTTTGTAGTTCAAAACAGACCCTCTTAGCACAAGTTAAGAGTTATAACTTGGGTAAATAATGCATCTCTCCATCCAGGTTATTAGCAATGCACTTGGAGTCTGGGGCTTGGAGTTGATCCTCTTCAACAGCAGGGAATACCAGACCCTAATGATTAATCCTATGTAAGTAAATGTTTGAATAGGATTTACACGTGCAGCACACTATCCTTTAATTTTGTGGTTGGAACAATTACATTTTGGTCTAAATGTGATGTGTTTCCTTTCTTTTCAAATGCTTCAGAGGTGAGAAGGCCTTTATTTGCAACTACAAGGAGCACTGGTTCACAATACGTAAACTTGGACAGCAGGTATGAGGATCAGACATGTTATTTGCCACTGGTCAAATCAAATCTTTGTTGTCTACATTTCATCAATGATGGCGTTTGGCTATGCATTCCATTGCAGTGGTTTAATCTGAACTCACTATTGACTGGGCCAGAGTTGATATCCGACACCTATCTAGCCCTCTTCCTTGCCCAGTTACAACAGGAAGGTAAAAACCAAAGCTTTGCTCCACTTTTTGTACCAATGTCTTGATACTTCATAAAGGAGGGAACCCTTGAACAAACGTCTTTCCGCAGGTTATTCCATATTTGTAATCCGAGGAAATCTGCCCGAATGTGAGGCAGAGCAGATCCTGGGCCTTATGAAAGTGCAGCAGCAGCAGCGTCCCAGGCTAATCGGAGAAGATGAAGCTCAGTCTAGTAGTGGTCAAAGGTATGAATATGCCATTCAAATAGGCACCAACATTTTAGCCACTGCTCCCAAGTTCCTACAGCATTTCTTGTTGTCCTAAATCAGCTCTGCGTTGGCAATGACTTCATCCAAGCCGCTGCCGATGGCTACTACTCTGAGCGGTCGATCGGTGGCTGAGGGCCAGGCCGAGACCGCCATGGCTGTGGAGGATGAGGTAGTGGATGAAGACGAGGAGGAGCTGAAGAAGGCCTTGTTACTCAGCAAACAGGACATGGAGGTGGAGGATGAGGAGGCCGACCTTCGCAGGGCCATACAGCTCAGCATGCAGGGTACCGGATCAGTTCACTAAAGGATTCAATGTATTTCCGCTTTGGAGGTGATGGTGGGAAATGTGGTTCCTCTGTTGAGGTTTATGCACTGGCTCTCTTAGTCTATTATTGGTGTCCATAACAATTGATTTTGTATTATTAATTATAAAAGACCAATTCCAACTTGCCCTTATGACTAAACATCCTCATTAATCTATCGAAGCAAAGTCTCTATGCAAGAAATGTCTAATGTTTTTTTTTTTTTTTTAAGACATCACAAAAAAAACAGATCAAATTCAGCGGGCAATGTATTACTTAGGTCAGTCAATGTAAGGGGGAAAACAAATCTTCAAGAAAGTGTTCGCATTTGTTGTACAGGATCAGTCATGAGCAATGCCGCTTCAGAGACTAAAGTGGTGAAGGCTGGGGGCCAGACCTCCGGTAGTTCAGCAGGTCCAGGAGGCAGACAGAGTGAAGCTCTCACCGCGGAGGAGCTGAGGAGAAGGAGGCAAGCCTACTTCGACCGGTGAGTCGAACATCTACACTGGAAATGGAGGTTGGCGACGTGTATGTAGGCTGTTTTTGTTTTGTTCACTTCAACTATTTGTTGATTTCATAGGCAATCTCAGCAGCCACCCACCGTTCCTTTGCAAGCAGAGGGTAAACTGACGTGTGGCTCAGGTAAGGAAGCCACCGTGCTTCTCTTGCATAGTAAAATATATATATATATACAACAACTATTACCGTTTCCTTTTATAAAACCACGTTTCGTTTTCTTCCCCCTCTTCCAGGTTCGAAGAGTAGTGAAGCGAGTACTGAAGCGAGTCCACAAAGCAAGCCCAGCCAGTGAGGAGCGGTGGCAGATGTTCTTCTAGTGGCCTACGTTGTTTACCAGCTGCCTGGAGTGGCAACCACATCCAGGAGTAGCTTCGCTCCTTCCTCTAACCTTTTGCACATGTGACCACGCGGCCAGCCAGAAGGTTGACACAGTTTCCCTGGTTAGGTCGCTGACGAGCTATAGAGAAGAAGAATGAGAACGAGAGAAGGCAGGGGACTAATCTCAGTCTAACCTGGCACTGAGGCTGGAAAAATGGTGATTACAGAACTCTGAGCAGTGAAACCAAGTCTGTAAGGACCTTTTTTACCGTAACGCCTTCAATATCCAAATTGTATTGTTTTGTTTATCCTCACTATTCGCAATGGGTGGGGTAGTGTTTATTTAAGAAGACAGGAAAACGCTTTTTTTAATCAAAAGTATTGTGAAAGGAAAACTTGGTTGTTTGCAGATAGTGTACAATTGTGGGAGCTCTTTGGGGCCCAGGGAGGGTTAGTGGTTTCTCTACGGTTTAAAAGATTGGCTCTAGGGACGGAGCTCCTCGCATTTTTAACAGTGGTGGAACCTGGTATGATAATACTTGGGGATTTTTAGGATATGAGAAGTTATCTGCAATCAACCAAAATTTAGTAAGTGGTCAAAAGGAACTTTAAATCTACAGGAATTATATTTGGGCCAGCACCTAAAAATGAAAGGATTAAGTTATTCTTAAAGTAACAAAAGACAAAATATGAATTGCCTATTAGCTATGCTGTATTGATCCCTGGGGTGTATACTATAGCCAAGTTACAACCAATGAAAAATAATTCTAATTTGTTATAGTTATATCGCACGTTTTCTATTATATGCTATAAAACAAATTAAATTTGAAACAAACCATCCACAAGGAATGCATGGATAGCCATCAGTACCACTAAGATTGGGTTTTGGTTTCTATACGAGATGTGTTCCGACAAACTGGTTACCACAGCTTCTAACCCGACACCTACCTGTCTGCTTCCACTGTTACGCCCACAGAAAACCTACCTTATAAACCTACCTTGTAAAGTATTTCATGTCCGTTCTGAGGTGGGCGTGGTCTAGGTGCCCATCTTGTTATGGTAGCTCGTCAGTTAAAGTCGCGGTATCTGAATCAGATTGGAAAGCTTTGCTGGGTTGGCCGGTGGAGCAGCATGTGTGGCTGAATGGGGCTTGTTGTCCACAGAGCGGCTGCATTGTTGTAATACTCAGCATGGGCCCAGTGTGGCGCAGGCATTTTGAACTGTAGGCTTATGTTGGCAATCCACACGCTTATCACAGATTGTGCAGACAAAACAAACACAAAAAAAAACATGTTGTTTTTGGGTCCAAGATTAATCAAACAAAAATGAAATTGGGTATAAAGCAACTTAAGGCGCGATTGTTAGATATCAGACACCTTCCCGTGTTATGGAAGTTACTAAGAAGTTATTTCGGGTAAACTGGGTCAAGCCTTTTCTGGAGTCCCGGGTGCTTGGTGGTGTTGTGTCCTGTGTCTGAAGTTCACATCATTTCAATGGTGTAATGCAACAAGCATAATGCTTCTCGTGTGCAGCAGTGTCTCTGAGCTTTCTTGAGGAACACCTAAGTAGGATATTAAGACTTCGTTAGTTATGAGGGGTAGCATAATTAGTCATCTTTAAATCATTGGTCGGTTGTTCAGGTAATTGGAGTGAGCGCTATCTGTCTAATCAATTCATCACATTGTTTATCAACTCCTATAGTGTCATTCCAAAGAACTGCGATTTACAGTTTCGTCGTTCATTCACATCTGGGGCTGTACAAATACTTCTTAACTAATTGCGTTTCTGGAGGTTTTTATTCTGATAGTTATTTTTCTTAGCTAGGTCTAACTTGTTAATATGTATTTCTGTGACATGCCAAGAGGTCACGCACACTCGCAGTGTAGAGCTCCTCTTTCTGCCTCCTTTAAAGGGGTGATGTTAGGCCACCAGCTGTGAGTGTGACTAGCCATTACAAGCCATTTGAAAATCTGTCTTTAGCTGCGTTTTAGTGACAAGTGGGAGCGTCCACCTAGATGTACGGTGGATAGATAAGCAACATTTGCTACAGTCCACTGGGTAGGCTGGTAGACTGATCTATCCAGCATACATCTAGGTGGACACGCCCACTTGTGATGTCACTAAGGCACAGGAAAAGGCAGATTTTCAAATGGCTTGTAATGGCTAATCGCACTCTCACCTGGTGACCTAATATCACCCCTTTAAATACAACCACATAGTGTGTTCGTTGGCTTCTTGGGTGATTCTGTGATTGTTATTATTTTCTTTTGGATTTATTTGGGTGTTGCTTTTCTGGTTTGGAACTGCATATGCAAGATTTGCAGTATACAGCGTTGTTTGGTTTTATATGATTGCATTGTTTTCACTTACTCACACATTTTTGGTACTAAAATAATCAGTTTTGGTATACATTATTCATGTTATGGCTGCAGCAACTTCTTGTATTCATCCATTTTTATTTTGTATGTTATTAAAGTGACACTGACTCAATAAGTATCTTGTGTTCTACTATTCACTTTGTTAAATCATTTATGGAAATGGGTTCACATCATCAAGATCCACATTGAGGTTCCTCCCGTGGTTAATATTTAACCCTCAGAACTTGCACTTTGTATCCCCAAATAGCAGATTGGGGTTTTGAACATAACGTTTTGATGAATTCCAAGTGTGAACGGTAGGCTTTTGTATTTCGACGCAATCTACTATTGTATTTGATAAAAACAATTGACCATTTGGTTAGGCTATTTTTAACGTTATTCCATCTTAACCCTTAACATTTCAGGTTGAGCCAAGCCTTTCCAAAGAAAACAATGGTGGGCCCAAAAATGAGCATAGCTTTTTTCTTCCATCTATATCTAGCTATGTGTACCTATCTGTGCACCCAGACCCTTGCGCAGAGCCTGTTACCCAGTGCAAGCATACAAGATCTCGCTTTCAAGAATATGGACTTCTCTATGAATCTCTACAGAAGAATATCAAGTTTCCATGACAACAACATATTTTTGTCACCGCTAAGCATCTCAACTGCTTTCGCCACCCTGTCTTTGGCTACCGATGGCATCAGTAGAGATGAAATATTGAAGGGCTTCAATCTGGAGGAGCTGGAGGTGGTTGGTCAGCCAGAATTCATTCCTACACTGTTCCAGTATCTCTATGGAAACGTCACCCAGAATGCCTCAACAAAGCTGCATCAGAACACTGCCCTGTTTCTTTCTAATGGGTTTGAGATTGAGACAAAGTTCAGTAAGGAGATCAAGATGTTTTTCGGCGCTGACGTCATTAATGTAAACTTAACAGACACAAAAGCCAGTATCGATATCATTAATGAGTACGTCAGCCAGAAGACTGGGAACAAAGTGACTGAATTGTTAACCAGCTTGGATCCACTCACCCAGCTCATGTTGATCAACACTATTTTCTTTCAAGGTAAATCTGCCTCTTCTCCAGTTTAGAAAAATATGTATAAATAAATATATATTTTAATCTTTGCCCCTACAATAAACAAACTAACACTGTGCTTTTCTTTCCAAACAGGGGAATGGAAGGTGCCTTTTAATTGCAATAACACAAGAAATGCCCCATTCTACATTGATAACTATAACGTTGTGCAGGTGCCTATGATGTTTTTAGAAGATAAGTTTTACACGGCTGAAGACATACTCCTTGGTGCCAAAGTGTTGAAGCTTCCATATAGACATGGTGTTGCCATGTTGATCCTCCTGCCCAACAAAGACATGGACTACACCTTGATTGACGATGAGATCACCGCGGAGAGATTCCAGTCATGGGTCACAAAGCTCCGGAAAACGTAAATATAACGTGTCAAAAAGTGGATCGACAGGAGCAGATTGCATAGCAAGAAGCAGGCAGTATTCACACTCATCTAAAAACTGTGTGTGGTGTCGTTTGTTCTAGAAAACTGGAGGTCCAAATGCCGAAATTCAAAATGGAGCAATCGTATTCCCTGCACCACCTTCTCCCAGACATGGGTGTTTCCACTATCTTTAATACTGCAGCAAATCTCACAAAGTTGTCCAAAAACAAAGGCATCAAAGTGTCAGAGGTAAGTTTGTTGTCGATATCACACATCGTTCTGTATATGAAATGAGTGGTAATATAGATTGGCATTATGGGATGCAGGTGCTGCACAAGGCCGGGATAGAGGTGGATGAGATGGGAACCACCGCAGCAGCCGCCACAGCAGTTGGTATTACGGCATACTCTATGCCGATGACCCTCACCATCGATAGACCCTTCTTCTTTTTCATTTACCATGAGAAAACAAAGTGTTTAATTTTCATGGGCAGGGTCATAGACCCCACAAAGCAGTAATGATGTTTGCTTTTAATGGATGCGTAGATAAGTTACCGGAATATATATAAAAATATATATACTGTGTGGGGGGGGGGGGGGGATATTATGATAATAAATCATTTGAACATTTAATCATCTTTAATATTATTGCACATTAAAGATATTTCCACAAAATTAAATCTGCTCTGTGCCTTATTGCCTCTAAATTAATACCAACCACTAGAATCACAGTTATAGAAACAATACACCTTTTTTTTTAAAGGTGCACATAAAAACTATGCTGGTTAAGAAGAATAAGACTAAGAATAAGAAGAATACAAGTATAAGGGAATAAATACTTACGAGCCCCTCTGTGCTGTTGTGTGGACTAATAAAGTTTTGTATGTCACGTGACCATCGTTGTAATGGCTGCGCTCTGGTGACATGTGAGCAGTCAACTTTAGCAGCCTTCATAACAAGAATTTCAGAGTTTAAGGTAAGTTACTATATTCATTTTAATGCATTATTCTTGCAATTATCTAGAATTTACCGGATCCATGCAATCGAATAAAAATGTGATGTCAGATCACATTTTCAGGACATGCAACGAACTAAGCTAATAGTAGCGAACTAGCAAACATGAGGTAGTCATTACATATTCTTTCACCACAATGTTGCGGTGTTTCTCATTATCGAGTCAATCAAATTTGTCTTTCTTTTTTTTAGGGAAATGAAGACTAAAAAGGGTGCTACGATGAAAAACAAACGTAAATTCTTCACGCCAAAAAAAAAGTCGGATAATAGGGGAATTCACATAAAGGGTAAATGGAAAGCAGTAGATCTCGACCCCAGTATATTTTCCGATGATGGGATGGGCGGCCTGGTGTGTTTTGAGGAGCTGACGGATTACAGTTTGGTCGATTCTCAGAGTCTGGCCGCAAACTTCGTTAAAAAAGAAAAGAAAGCTCGGAAACGAAAAGCTAGTGAGACGGAGCAGAATGAGGGTGTCATGGAGGGTGATGGAGAACTTGTCATGGAGGGTGATGGAGAACTTGTCATGGAGGGTGATGGAGAACTTGTCATGGAGGATGATGGAGACCAAGAGAAAACAAAAACAAAAGAGAAACCAGCAAAAAAGAAAATCAAAAAGGGTAAAGTTTCTAAAGGTGCCAAACCTGAGATTGTGTCTGTTGATGCTGATGAGGGAGTTGATCAGGTACTTGTAAGTAAGGATAAGGCAGAGGATGGTGCTTCTAACGAAGAGGGCTCTGGAGGTGCTGATTCAAAAAATGATGCGCAGTCAGAAGTGGAGACAAAGATTGAAAAAAAGACGAAGAAGAAAAAGAAGCAGAAAGCGACGAAGACAAAACCTGAAACATTGCCAGAGTCTAAAGTCAAGGTTGAGGTTAATGTTCTGCCAAAAGAACAACCATCTAAGGAGAAGCCGAAAAAGCTCCCTAAAAACCAGGGAAAGAATTGGACCAATGCTGCACTGTCTGGCTCCTGCAACCAAAACACGGATGTGAGCGCTTGGAAGGACCTGTTTGTTCCAGCACCCGTGTTGAAGGCACTTTGCTCCCTTGGGTTTTCTTCACCAACACCTATTCAAGCCCTGGCACTGCCCTCCGCTATTAGAGACCGCATGGATATAGTGGGGGCAGCCGAGACGGGTGAGGTCCAGTTAAAAAATGTATACGCAAAGTAAATAATCACGTATATGTACTTGGCTTGTGTGTACCCACTCACCACTATACTCACCTTGTGCTTTGATTGCAGGAAGCGGTAAAACACTTTCTTTTGCCATCCCGATGATCCACACCATTCTGGAGTGGAAGAGGAGCGCTCCAGACCAAGATGAGGACAAAGCAGCAGCCTGTGACATGATGGGGGACGCTGCGTGTGCCGTGACTGAGCAGGAGTCGAACACGGAGGCCACGGCGGAGGAGGAGGAGGAGGAGGAGGAGGAGGACGAAGACCTCGCAGGACAAGAGAGGAGGAGGAGGACGACGTCGAAGGAGATCTCACGGATGATGAGAATGAATATGGAAAAATGGGATGCGTTAAGGTCATTGACAATGTCGAATTTGACTTTGAAAACACTGCAGAAGAAAGCCCATCCGGAAGCCGGTATCAGCCTCTGCTTGGACTGGTGCTCGCCCCGACCAGGGAGCTGGCGGTCCAGGTCAAGCATCATATTGACGCAGTCGCAAAATTCACTGGTAGGATTTCCAATCTTCTCCTTTGTCTTTTGTAAGAGTATATAAAAAAGCATTTCGCCACTGATTGTATTGAAAGCAATATTTGCCCGTTTTGCAGACATAAAGACGGCTATAATCGTTGGTGGAATGTCACAACAGAAACAGTCCCGGATGCTCAAGCGCCAGCCAGAGATCGTCATTGCGACCCCAGGACGTCTGTGGGAGTTGATCAGGGAGGGACACCCGCATCTGCTCAGCCTCAGACACCTAAAGTAAGTCCCAATTCAAACCTCCCCCCCCCCGCCCCACTCCCCCACTTCTCACCACCACCACCACCGATGAGGTACTGATTATTATCGACCTGACCTGACAATCCTTCGGCAGGTGCCTTGTGATCGATGAAGCCGACCGCATGGTAGAGCGCGGCCACTTTGCTGAACTGGAGAGTATCCTGGAGATGCTGAGCACCACCTATTTCAACCCCAAGCGGCAGATGTTTGTGTTCTCCGCCACCCTGACCATGGCCCCCAGCGTACCCTCGCGGCTCCTGCAGAAAAAGCGGCGGCTGGACCACCGGAGCAAGCTGGAGATCCTCATGCAGAAAGTGGGGATCAAGTCTAAGCCGAAGGTCATCGATCTGACCAGGAAGGAGGCGACCGTGGAGACGCTGACGGAGACTCAGATCCACTGTGACAAGGACGACAAGGACTTCTTCCTCTACTACTTCCTGCTGCAGTATCCCGGACGCACCATGGTGTTTGCCAACAGCATCGACTGCATCAAGAGGCTCAACTGTCTACTGGTCATCTTGGACTGCACGCCGCTGCCTCTGCACGCCAACATGCACCAGAAGCAGCGGCTCAAAAACCTGGAGAGGTTTGCTGAGCGGGAAAGGTGAGTGGTTGACTTATTTGTACCCACAATTAGATCATGAACATGTACTCAACTTGAGGTTGCTGCTCAAAGCACGTATTCTGATAGATGGTCAGCATTATTCTGTATGCTTTGTCTGGCTATTCAGGAATAACCTTCTTTTTTTTGTCATTGCATTTCCAGTTGTGTTCTTCTGACGACTGATGTGGCCGCCAGAGGACTGGATATCCCCAATGTTCAGCATGTTATTCACTACCAGGTGCACGTCACATTCAAATACATCTACTTTGAATGGTTTTCAAGTCATTCACATAATAAATAGGCCTCCTGAAGACGCTACCAGTTACTGATAAAAGGAAGGTCATGAGTGTGTACATATTTAGTATTTGTTGGATATCAATAAGGTCTCCAACTCAAGGGAAGACCTTCAGACGTTAGGTTAGCCGCTGATTTTAAATAAAAGCATCCTGCACATCCCAGGTTCCAAGGACATCGGAGACTTATGTTCACCGGAGTGGCCGGACAGCAAGAGCCACCAAAGAAGGTCTGAGCTTGCTCCTGATAAGTCCAGATGATATGCTCAACTTCAAGAAGATCTACAGATCTCTTGGAAAGGATGAAGAAGAGGTCTCCATGTTCCCAGTACAGAGCAAATGCATGGATGCCATCAAGGTGACCTTTATTGACATTGGTTGTTGGTGGTTTTACTTCAGTGACGTGTTGTGTTCGTTTAATATAATACTGGTTTCCGTGCACAGGAGAGGGTGGGCTTGGCCAGACAAATTGAGAAGATAGAGTTCCATAACGGCAAAGAGAAGAGCCACAACTCCTGGTTCAGACAAGCAGCCGAGGCCCTGGAAGTAGACTTGGATGATGACGTTTTGATGGGTACCATTATTATTATTTAAATAATAAATGCATCTCATGCACGCCGTGTTTTTGAATGCGTTTTTAATTGACCGTCCTTTTGTTTTTCAGGCAGAGGAAGAGACGAACATGACGACCGCCAGCAGCAGAAGATGGTGAAGGGCATGAAGAAGCACTTGAAGTACTTGCTCTCACAGCCAGTGTTCAAGCACGACATCAGGACCAAGTACCCCACCCAGATGGGCAAGCTCTCCCTGCCCGTGATGCCTCGCGCAGGTGTGGAGTCCGCCATCACCAGTGTCTCAAAACAGCCCAAGAAACCAAGACCGAAGAAAGCTCAACCGCAGCATTGAGCATTGACGAAAACCGATTTATTTGCGAGACATTTGTCACATGAGAAATTAGTTTTATGTCCATGAATATTTGAATCAACCTTTTAAAAACAACATTGTGCAAAATTATATCTGTTTTACAATCGCTGTACAATTACATTATGGTATGAAAAGCAATTGTCGATGACTTTTTCTTAAACCCTTTTGATGTTTATTTATCCAATGAACAGCCCTGAGGTGGAGTCTTTAGTGGACAGCAGTGGTCAGAGTTTGGAACGCAGGTAGAGTATGTCGTAGTGGGAGGTGTGGTAGAGGAGGTGCAGAGAGGGCTCCGCACCCTCCGGAATGATGTGGTGAACCAGCCGGTGGTCGTGGCCCTCCATGGAAACTACGTGGATCCCAACATCCAGGGCCTTCAATAGAGCCAAAATGTCCACGTGATCGCATTCCATCGCCATCGTCTCTACTTCCTAAAAGAAAGACATTTTGGATTTCATGGCCCGGTTAGCAGTACAACAATGTAATGTATATGTATTGTTATTACGTCCTAAATGATTTGCACTACTCTGCCACAAGAGAGCAGCAACACTGTTACTAACTTGTTTGCAGTAGGTTTTCAGGCAAGGTGCTTCAACAAAGTTACAGAAGAAGTCCGCGTGGCTTTGTAGGTAGGTTGACGTGAGTAGTCTCAGATACTGCACGACGCTGTCAGAAGTAGATTGCTCATTGAAGAGTGTGAGCAATGTCTCTTCTTTATCGTCTGCCTGGCATTGCTCCACAACGGCTATGACCTAAAGAGAAAGGGGGTATCGGTTTGTCACGCTAGAATTATTTATAACAAAAAAAGTCACTTGAAGTGATCACACAAGAATAAAGGCTTAATCATATTTTGAAACAAAGCACTGCTAATTCACTTTAGTCAGGTGGCCATTGAAGTCAGTCTCATCAAATCCTGCAGAGGACAGCTCTGCTCTGCTCTTCGTTAGTCTAACCTTGAATCTGCAATTTAAACCAAAAACATGATACGTCAACCTATTTGACAATATAGCCAATTAAAGAAATCTGTTAGGCGGTGCTTGTTATAATGTGTGGGCTGACCTCTGCAAAATCCTGTCGTTTTTGTGAATTGACTCCAGGTATGCAAAACAGAAGGCACGGTAGAAGCAATTTCCATCCCCACGGATTTTTCTTACGTACGCATACTGGTTGCTTAAATCCTGAAAAGAAGGGAACAGGTCAGATTGCTTTCACTACGACACCCCCTTCCTTGAGTACAGCAACCCAACCGTAGATGCGGCGTACATTATGTTTGGCGTCCGGCGTTTGCTCATGGAACACCGATGAAATGTCCTCTCGGCCCGACACGAAGCTCGGCGGGTCCATCGTCCGCGGACAGGACGGCTGCAAGCCGCGCACAACACAAACAACTGTCCTAACAACCGGAGCTACATGCCGCGCTCGGAATGCTTCGTCACCACGGTCAACGAGTCCTTTACTTGGGGCGCGCTATGTGCGGTACAAGGAGCCGGCGACATATGACCTGTGAGACAGGACCTGCAACAACAAACAAACAAACAAACAAAAAAGAATTGTCACATCGAATCGCGGTTGGTAGAACACTGTGGAGACATTGCTGATGTTTTGAAACAAATTGTCCGCCGACAACCGGATATTTAGAACCACCACGTGTTTAACTTAAAGGCACAGTACACCTTAACTGTCGGGAGACCGGACGGATTCCTATAATCGACCTATATCAATTAACATAATGCACGGGCTTACGTTCATTTACATTCTACAAAAAATGTAACCGAGACGTATGTCTATAAATATTATAGATATTAAAGATGTAACAATAAATGTTGGTGCGCAGCTAGCTGAAAAAGGTTTTAGTGCCTTGAATATTGGAAATGTACAGTGGGGTGAAGAAGTGTTGTAGTTTTATGGTGGCTTCTTGGGTGTTTTGGAGGGTTGCTAGGGTGTTCTATGTTGTTGCTAGGGTGTTCTAGGTGGTGCCAGGTGGCTGTAGATGGTGCATATGGTGTTATAGATGGTTGTTAAGGTGATGTAGGTGGTTGCCAAGGTGTTCTTGGTTTAAAAGTCTAATAATTGGAGACATTGTATAGATGGTTGGTTGCACAAAGTAAAGGTGGAATTGTTCTTCTAGGACGAGTTGTGCGTTGAGGTTTGGGAAGAATTAGTTATTTTTTAAAGTTCTAAACTGATTTTTAGATCGACGTGTGTGTATGTGGGGACTATTTAAAGTTATATTTTGTAAAAAGTGAAGAACACCATTACGTTAAATTGAGATGAGCAATCAGTGTGAGGCGCTGAACATCTTGTGGTGTAATATGTCTGTATATTATGGGAGTAGTGACAGTATAGATTTTGATAGTTTAAGTTGTGTACACTTACAATTCTAGAACACAGACTAACATTAAGTGACAGAGGAGTTGAGTAGGGAAATTATATAAAAAATCAGTATGATAGGTGGTTGTGGAGCTAACGTTGCACATAATAATATCGTTTATTTAATATTTACATTTTTATTTGCACATTTATTTACTTTACATTTTTTTGTACATATTCAAATATTTCCATATTTGTATTGCCTTACATTTCCATTTAGGGCATTTAGCAGACACTTTTGTCCAAAGCGACTTGCAACCATTCATGCACACATTCCCACACCGACGGCGGTGTCAACCATGCAAGGCGACAGCCAGCTCATCGGGAGGAGTTAGGGTGAGGCGTCCAGCTCAGGGACACCTCGCCTCACTTACCATACCTTTGTGTTTCACCATTTGCACTTACATTTATTGTATTGTGTATATCTTGAGCAAAGCAATTGTTATAGAAACAAAATCCCCCAGGGTTAATAAAGTTATCGGAATAACCTAAACATCCCTTCCATCGTATGGAGTCCATCCATTAGATAGTCTATTGAACGACTTTATCAAGTAGATATTCCACTCTTTTGGCTAAATTTGCTTGGACTTTTAAGTTGTGTTTTACTGTTGCTGTTTTTGACTGAGGGTGCTGCTCCTTCGCTTAGTGCTGCGGCGTCCGTGCCACTGGCCACTCGAGTGCCATACTCCATTAGTCTTGTTGCTTTCCTCTCTGTGTCTCTCGTCTCTAGTATGTATTCCTGAAATGACAGTGAAGTAAAAATAAATGGCTAATGATGAAAAATAAAACGTTATTATTAGAAGAACAATATTGGTCAACCGTACACCGTGGGTCCTTACCTTGACCATGTCCATCATTCTTAGCAGGTCCATGTCCTCCAGTGGTCCATATGTATTTAAATAGCACTGCTCTCCCAGGTTCCTGATAGCAATGAGCAGGCTCGCCACTTCTTCAACCTGTTAAGAGAAGGAGAAAGGGAGAGGGAGAGAGACTGGGTTCAATCCGTACCTCTTGAAGAAGATAGCATTATGGAGAGTATAACTAAAATAAAACCCTACCTGGTCTCTCTGGTGGCCTTGGTCCATGAGCAGGTTCATTTCCCGCTGCTTGTTCTGCTCTTTCAGCATGTCCCGTTGACTCTGGAGTTCAGACAGGTCCCTATGGGTCATCTGCCACACACACACACACACACACACACACACGTAGTTTCAGTGGTGAGTAGTAAGTATGTACCCATGGATCAAGAACTTCACTAAAGAGATCTCCTCATTCTAAGTGTCCCAACCAGCTTGTCCGTGTTGTGCTGCTGCTTGTGGAGGTCCAGCTGTCTGTGGCCCTGCTCCAGCTCCTGCAGCAGCTGCGCCCCACGCTGCTCCAGGGCCTGGTTGGTGACGGACAGCGTGGCGTGGCGACGAATAAGCGGCATTATCAGAGACTCTGTCCCATAGTCGAGGTAACCTGTTGGTCATGGGTTCACACAATTTAACGCCGTTCACTCACTCACTCACTCACTGTTGATGATGTACACAGGTGGTCCTCGATCGCCGATCGATCAACTTACTTTCAGGAAGATAGTCTAGCAATTTCATCAAGTAGTCCTCGTAGATTTTGTATTTTGCCACCCTGTCTTTTAATTCCTGTTGCCTATATGGAGTGAGGTATGGCAAATAGAAAGCATTATCCAACAGGCGTAATCTCTTATTATATGGAGGTTGATTTTCAAGGTCTCACCTGACTTTAAGTTGCGTCAGCTGCTGGACTATGTCTTCAATTTCCCGCTTATTCAGGGTATTTTGTTCTCTTGCAGTTTGGTATTTCTTCACAGCCCGGCGGCGCTTCACTTCATTATCCTCCACAAACTTTTCAAACATCTTCGCTTTTTCTTTAGTCTGGATGTACATAAACA
>JACYXH010000494.1:7500-32500 GCA_026745465.1 Lota lota | reverse complement strand
GTAGGTCTTTAACTTTAATCAAAGGAATTGTTGTGTTCTATGTTACATCTTAAATGATATGGTGTGGGTGTTGCGTTACTTCTAGTATTTAAATTCAACATAATTCAAAAGAGCTTTATTGGCATGGAAAATAAGGATTTTCATTGACTAAGCAGATTTCTTTTTTTAACAAAGGCAAAACAACTAAGTAGGCAACTACAAAAAGGAAGGAAAAAGTGAAATATTGATTTATCAGTATGTCAGGTGGTCTGCGGGGTCTGGTCGGGTGAGGGTTAGGTGGTCTGTGGGGTTAGGGAGTGGGTTCAGGAGTAGGGCCAGGTGGTCTGCGGGCTCTGGTCGGGTTTGGAACTCTGTGAGGTTAGAGGTTAGGTCCAGCAGGGGCATGGTCTGTTCAGCCTGATGGTGTGCAGAGCTTCAGGACCAGCTGCCTCAGGGGACTCTTCTTGCGGGTGCATCTCTCTGTGACTGAGGGCCATGTTGTGGTTACTTTCTTTCAGGTGAAGTTAGAAATGTAATTCTCTTTTCTGTATTTTGATAATAGTCGGATATTGTGCTGATTCAGCTCTGTGTGTGTTATTTGGTGCTTTTCTTTGGACTCTGAGAATGGATTTGCAGTATGCTGTATTGCAGTCTCAATTTGGTGTTTGCCCCATTTTACAAAGTGTTGGTTGGCGAGTAGGGCCCAGACCTCACAGCCATAGAGAGCGATGGGTTCTATTACGGAGTTCAATATTTTAAGCTAGACTTGAACTGGGTTAGGGTTAGATGTTTCTTCCAATGGCATGGAATGGCCTCCTTGCCTTGTCTCTCTGGTCGCACACAGCTTTGTAGAAGTTGCTTGTGTTGCAGATGTTTAGGTGTCATATTTTGCACATTTTCTATCTAGTATCGGGGAGTATTGTAATTAGGCGGGTATAGAATATAGTTATAATGAATGTTTTGAATATAAAATATAGAATATAGTAGAATACAGAGATCACCCACCTCCACTCTTTTACAAAATCTTGCAGAATGTCTGCCTTTGTAGGAGCAATCGTAAACACACAGTCCCAGTGATGTGGACGTAGGTTGGGTCTCTTGTTATTAAACTAAAAACATTCATTAATAACATGAATCATATGTTGAACTTCAAAGACAGGAACAGGTTTTATTTCAGTGATTGCAGTGTGGTGACAGGTTACGTAACCCCTATTAGGCTACCCATGATCATAGAACGATATATCGTGTATGTGTATCCTGAAAGGTGTTTATTACAATTACAAGAAACCCTAATAACTGTGGGTCTCACATTGTAACATAAAAACATTTACCTTACCTCGATTGAAATCATGAAAAAAAAGGCACACTTCCAAGAGCAAATAGTACACAGAAAAGGCAAGCTAGCAAAAAACCCGAAGAAGATTTGTGGGTAAAGAGTTGATGAAACTGAACCTGTCCTAGGCAAGCGATTACATTTTAGGAAAGGGAACACTACTATGGTAACCAGGGTTTGTAAACTATTGGATCTGTCTAAATGGTGTCCTTCCTCCCACACCACAGGATACACTACGAGGTAATCATTTATTCTGATCCCGTGTACGGGTGGTGACACAGCTGTGTCCACCCCTTAAAACAGGGTTAGGGTTAGCCTAAGTCAGACAACTGCATTTCTTGTCTATAAGGGGAATGTCGTGTCTATAAAGGGAATGTCCTGTCAACAGGGAATGTTGTACTGGAAGATGATTAAGCTTTTTGTTCTGCTGCTGGTGTTCTCTGGGGTGCTCTACTCGTGTGATATTCCAGGTAAGGTCTGACGTCGCTCACTCTCTACTGCGTCCACAGCAGTGATGAGTTCACAGTCAAATGATAATCAAATGCTCCCTGGTCTCACCATCAACATCATCATCACTATCCTCACCCTCCTCCTCCTGAGTGGCAGGTTCTCCCACTGAGATGTACACGGATATGAAGTGTTTGCATATAGCTGAGGGGGAGGGTCTTCAGATTGTACCAGACGGTCTGAAAGACGTTGACAAGGACAAGCACCCGCTCAACATGGTCACATGGCAGCACGAGAAGGTAGCCATCTCCTCCTCAGAGGAGGAGCGGATCCATCACCACGGCCCTGCCCTCCTCTTCCTTCCTGTCTCTGTCAACGACAGCGGTCTCTACATTGCCCGGTAAGACAGCCACTAGGCATACCACAGTGAGAGAAACTGACAATAACACTTCAGAGTATTGCCTCAAACAGCGTGGGGAGAAAAATAGTAGAGCTGGAACATGATTTCCTGAGTTGGCTCTTGGGTGTTTGTAATATTAATGATAGATATAGCAGTCTTCATGCCAGACAGTGAACTGGGCAGTGGTTCCTGTGTCTTCATGGCCTGCTCCCCCCTGGCAGGCTCAACTCCTCTGGGGAATGCCACATCTTCCACGTACCTGTGAGTGTGGAGCTGGCCGAAACAAATTCACACTACATCCCCACCGAAGTCTCTGACTCCAACCCCAGAATCACCTGTCCAGACATTGTTGTGAAGACATGCACGGATTTCAAAGGGGTTCTCAGCTGGGACCGGGTATGTCACCGCTCTGTATCCACTGTCTAACCCTTACCTGCTCCTTAATGACCTGTCTCTGTACTGCCTAACCCCTACCTGCTCCTTAATGACCTGTCTCTGTACTGTCTAACCCCTACCTGCTCCTTAATGACCTGTCTCTGTGCTGTCTAACCCCTACCTGCTCCTTAATGACCTGTCTCTGTACTGCCTAACCCCTACCTGCTCCTTAATGACCTGTCTCTGTACTGTCTAACCCCTACCTGCTCCTTAATGACCTGTCTCTGTGCTGTCTAACCCCTACCTGCTCCTTAATGACCTGTCTCTGTACCCACTGTCTAACCCTGACCTGCTCCTTAATGACCTGTCTCTCTACTGTCTAACCCCTACCTGCTCCTTAATGACCTGTCTCTGTACTGTTTAACCCCTACCTGCTCCTTAATGACCTGTCTCTGTACTGTTTAACCCCTACCTGCTCCTTAATGCCTGTCTCTGTACTGTTTAACTCCTACCTGCTCCTTAATGACCTGTCTCTGTACCCACTGTCTAACCCTGACCTGCTCCTTAATGACCTGTCTCTGTACTGTTTAACCCCTACCTGCTCCTTAATGACCTGTCTCTGTACCCACTGTCTAACCCTGACCTGCTCCTTAATGACCTGTCTCTGTACTGTTTAACCCCTACCTGCTCCTTAATGACCTGTCTCTGTACTGTCTAACCCCTACCTGCTCCTTAATGACCTGTCTCTGTACTGTCTAACCCCTACCTGCTCCTTAATGACCTGTCTGTACTGTCTAACCCCTACCTGTTCCTTAATGACATGTCTCTGTACTGTCTAACCCCTACCTGCTCCTTAATGAACTGTGTATGTATGGTTTAACCACTACCTTCTCCTTAATGAACTGTGTATGTACAGTTTAACCACTACCTGCTCTTTAATGAACTGTGTATGTACGGTTTAACCACTACCTGCTCTTTAATGAACTGTGTATGTACGGTTTAACCACTACCTGCTCCTTAATGAACTGTGTATGTACAGTTTAACCACTACCTGCTCCTTAATGAACTGTGTATGTACGGTTTAACCCCTACCTGCTCTTTAATGAACTGTGTATGTACGGTTTAACCACTACCTGCTCTTTAATGAACTGTGTATGTACGGTTTAACCACTACCTGCTCCTTAATGAACTGTCTCTGTACTGTCTAACCCCTACCTGCTCCTTAATGACCTGTCTCTGTACTGTCTAACCCCTACCTGCTCCTTAATGACCTGTCTCTGTACTGTCTAACCCCTACCTGCTCCTTAATGACCTGTCTCTGTACTGTCTAACCCCTACCTGCTCCTTAATGACCTGTCTCTGTACTGTTTAACCCCTACCTGCTCCTTAATGACCTGTCTCTGTACCCACTGTCTAACCTTGACCTGCTCCTTAATGACCTGTCTCTGTACTGTCTAACCCCTACCTGCTCCTTAATGAACTGTGTATGTATGGTTTAACCACTACCTGCTCCTTAATGAACTGTGTATGTACAGTTTAACTACTACCTGCTCTTTAATGAACTGTGTATGTAGCCACTGTGTAAACCCTTCTTAAAGACCCGCCTTATTCTTGTTTCCTCCAAGAACTCCAGTCTGATTGCGGGGGAGAACGACAGGGTCCTGCAGCTGCTGGGGGCCACCAAGGCGGACAACGCCTTGTACACGTGCAGGTGCACCTGGAGCCACAACATGATGCTGTACAACACCACGGCCTCCCAGGAGCTGAAGATCAAGGGTCAGTCTCCAGAAACACTTTTAGGTTAAAGGTTAGGGTCAGCGCATATGTATAGGTGACTCAGTGAGTTACCTATATGAATGGATATAGATATAGTACATATATGGGTGATTCTACTGAATTGAGTATTCCGATTTTAGATATTTATCAAGAACATGTTTTGTTCATGAGATGTTTCTATTTAACAAGCTGTTTATTTTAGGAGATAGCTGTCCCTGACTCCTAAATGTCATCTTACGTACGTTTCTTAAATGTAACTATTTGATTCCCTCGGGAGGTAGAATGATCTAGATCAATTCAGAAATTCCCCATCCAATGAATTAGTCACTACCAAAGCACAAACAGCTTCCCGTTCTACACACAGCCTAATTTAGTTGAGTGGAGATTGTGTTTCCGTAGACCGGGATAGTGCTACAATGCATGACCCTCTCTCAGCCTAAGACGTGAACACTACAGTAACCACAGGTTCATTGGGAAGTGGGAAATGCACAATAACGGTGTCTCTTATCTCATGGTGGTTAATCCCGTTGTTCTTTGTATTTTCTTAAACCCAAAGATAAGATGGCTAGCCAGAAAATCCAAATCATCCAACCCACCGCCAAGGAGCTGATCGTTCACCCAGGTGAGGCCCTAAAGGGGCGGCAGTGGCTCAGGAGGTAGAGCGGGTGACTTGTAACCGGAAGGTTGCTAGTTTGATCCCGGGTCCTCCTAGCTAGGATGTCGTGGTGTCCCTGAGCAAGACACCTAACCCTAACTGCTTCCGGCGAGCTGGCTGTCGCCTTGCATGGTTGACACCGCCGTTGGTGTGTGTGTGAATGGTTGTAAGTTGCTTTGGATGAACGCCGTAAATGTAATTATGGGGTCGCCTGAAATGCAGATGGACTCATGGACAGAATGGTCTTGCCTATTTACAAACAGACTGCGTAATGCTTCATAGGCACAAGTGAACTACAACTTGTCACATTCACGACCGGGCCATTGTTATTACAGGCAGATGTGGGTAGGGGCTAAAGCGATTCTGGGGAAGCAGATGCACTAAAATGTAATCATTTGGAGTCGCAGGAATTTCCAGACCCTAAAAATGCGATCAGAGGAATCAGGGCCATGTTGTGGAAGACCAACAGCCTCTGGTTCCTCTCCAGGTTTCCCGCTGTCGATAAAGTGTAAGAGCCTCTTTGGGACCAACGTCTACACGGAATGTAATGTTACGTGGGAGAAGAACAACCACAGCGTGTCCGGGATGGACGGCTACAGTGAGGTTTTCTCCAGGTGAGAGGTAGAAGATAAAGCTGCCAGATGGATTTATCTTCAAAGAGCCTCCCGTTCCCCTCCACTCATGGAGGGAAAACAGTTTTTTCTCCGTTGTGGCATTTCGTCCGAACAAAAGCGGGATTTTCCACCAACAAATAGAGAGAAACGTCTACTTATAATATTACTACATACTCAAATTCATACTAATACTACAAATACTATTAATAATACTATTAATAATAATAACAGTGATTGATCTCCATCTATCTCGTGGTGCTGCAGGAACACGGAGGAGCCTTCGAAGAAAAGCTTTTGCTCCTCCACCCTGATTATTGACAAGGTCCAGGAGTCCGACCTCAAAGCCTCCTTCAGGTGTCGGGCTAAAAACCTAGTTGAAACCGAATACCACACTCTTACCCTCAAGGCTGCAGGTCCGTGAAGATCATTTCTAATATGACACATATTATTCATGTATAGGGAGGACACCCTTGTTAATCCTCCTTCCTACCTGGTTCTCAGAATCGCTGACCAACCTGGTGGTGGCGATGATTTGTGTCAGTGCTGTGTTCCTGTTAGCCACCACTGCCATCAAATACTTTGCTGTGGACCTAGTTCTGTTTTCCAGAAGGTTCCTGCCATGCACCAAGGCCCGCAACGGTGAGTACATCACAATGGTTAAAGTGTCTTCTAGAGGTGTAAAGTATGTAGTCTAAGTGTTTCAAGTGGATACACCCCAGGCGTGCGAAAAACGACTCCAATCAGCGCTAGTTTAAAAGAAGTGAGCTCCAATCAGCGCTGGTTTAAAAGACATGAGCTCCAATCAGCGCTAGTTTAAAAGACATGAGCTCCCATCAGCGCTGGTTTAAAAGACATGAGCTCCAATCAGCGCTAGTTTAAAAGAAGTGAGCTCCCATCAGCGCTAGTTTAAAAGAAGTGAGCTCCCATCAGCGCTAGTTTAAAAGACATGAGCTCCCATCAGTACTGGCTTCCCCGGAGAGAAGGGCTTTGCCGGAGGCAAAGAAGATCAGTCATGATAGCACCAATGTGAAATATAATTGTGTTCTGTCTGTATATATATATATTATAGTCTACAATATATTAGGATCCAGGCCTATGCACCCACCCGTGTGCACACGATGTCAAGGCTATTCCAGAGGTGTTTCAAGTATAATCTTGAGGTGTTCGGTATGTTCTTGAGCTGTTTAAATGATGTTGTATTTTCCAGAGGTGTAACATACAGTACACACGTCAAATTGTCCTAGATCCCAAAAGCAAAATGTAGATGAAAGTATAACCAGTATAACCCCACAGGTAAGTGGTTGAAGTAATCGTCCGACTCCTATTATTTATTATAGAGGTGTTTAAAGGATGTGTGGTGTGTTTTACAGTTGTTTAAAACGTTGTGTCTGCTCTATGTTCTGGAGGTATCTCAGATGTGTTCCAGAGGTGTTTAAAGTATGCTCTATGTCTGCTGCACGTGCTAGATGGGTCACAGTACGACGTCTACGTGGTGTGGCACTCTCAAAAGGAGAGTAAGGCAACGGAGGAGATCCTGAACAAGTTCCTCTACCGAGCCGTGCCCCGGGTCCTGGAGCAGAAGTGTGGCTACAGGGTCTTCATCCATGGCCGGGACGACATACCCGGAGAAGGTCTCAAGTTGAATATCCGCATAGCATTTTCCGTACGCATATGTAACGTGTCGATGCTGAGCTCAAACGCAACCCGACACAAAGATAATGGGCGTAGGAATGGTTGTCGACCAAAGTGTTATCAGCAGCACTAATGCTGGTGAGAGGAAAGAGAAACGTGGGGGGGGGGGGGGGGACTCAGGAGGAAGCGACACTAAGTTCTTTTCAGCTTCATAGCAAGCCCATTAACAATATACAAATTAACAGAATAAATGTTCTGGCAAGGTGTATACAAAATGAACTCTTAAAATCATAACTAGGACAGCAATGACCACACATTAACATATATTTGTGTATCATTCAACAGTATATTTACACTGTTGTCACGAATTGGCATCAGATAACTGTGCTTCATATCATAGTTACAATATTGCTGACAAATAAACTCAAACGTCCCTGACACAGTATCCCATCACAGGAAGTACCGAGGTATCTGCGTGGTCAGATACAATCACTTGTACACATCCTTCTTCAGATGCTTGTCAGACCAGCATCCTTCCACTCAGAAAAAGAACTACACAAAGGGATTGGACCCATCGCTAGCTGCAGCACTAGAAGCAGCCATAGTACAGCGCCTGCGGACCAACATCCAGGTCTACTGCTAGTGCCTTGGTCAAGGGCACAGGCAGGAGTGTCCAAGTCTTTGGCCAATCCCCCTAGTCACTTATTTTGCATTGCATGAAACTTTGTCTTCCTCATGATGAACAACTGTCACGCTTAAAGCCAAAGGGTCAGACCCTTTGGATTGAATGCAATGAACCCCATTTGACCCAACGCCCACACACATTGGAATTTATGGTGAAAAGATCAAAGCAATAAGACCAAAGATGGTGGAGATGTACCACTGTATAAAACAAATTATGAATATGCGTCACAATGATGTAGGCTCTGTGGTTTAAAATGGCTAAAATGAGGAGATTCCATAGTGTGTACCCATGGCAAATTTCAGGTCTATGTCATTCTTGGAGGCATTCTTTTAAAGTTTGCGTATCTTAACCACAGACTCTTGCCAGTGCTGGCTTAAAGGGGTACACACATCATATTTCTGTTTTTTTACGGTGGATTTTACAACTGTATGCTTTAGAAACATGGTTGGTGATTATTTTGATGTCTACTTACGGTAAACCAGTTTTTATGGCATAACAATGCCATTTTACCATACTTCCCAACCTCACCATTTCCTCCAAGTATGGAAGTCTCCTCCTTCTCAAAATATAGTCTGTACTGCCCCTGCTGGTTGATAGCTGCATGTGGCTCACTGGTAGACCATGTGGCAGCAATTCAAAGCATTGCTGTGCAGGAGGACCACGGATTAATCCAACCTCGACCAAACATATTGTGAGACAAGGCACGAAGTCCTATGCTGTGTAGTGTGTATGCATTAGGCCATGCTCATCAAGCATGCAAATAGATTTTAGTTTGGTTCTCTGTCCTTGCTTTTTTGTTTCTCCTCTCACTGTAAAGCGCCTTGGGAATCATTGAAAGGCGGCTATATAGAAAAAAGTATTAGTATTACTATTACTGCTATTACTATTACTAATACCACTAACTAGTTCCCCGTCCTGCAGATCGGTTGAAGCAGGTGGAGGGACGCGTGAAGCTGAGCAGGAGACTGATGGTGGTGCTCACTCCAGGGTCAGAGGTCAACAAGACGCTAGGCTACTCCCCCAGCAGTCCTGCGGGTGTGGCCGTCGACTGGCAGGTAGGTCCTTACACAGCGATATTCCAACCCAAACGATCAATACATCTAGTAACGGTTCCCATAAAGGTGCCCAGTGTGGTGCTTCGACCTGGGGACATATTTAGTCTGAACGAACACACCAATTTCACTTTTGTTTTAAGTATATATGGGTCTCAACTCAGAACCTTTTGGCTCGCCACCACTATCCTGCCCAACCCCCCAGAACTCTCACTTAAGTGTGTGTGTGTGTGTGTGTGTGTGTGTGTGTGCATGTGTGCGCGTGTGTGTGTGTGCGTGTGTGTGTGTGTGCGTGCGTGTGCATGTGTGTGTGTGTCTATATGGGTGTGTGTGTGTGCGTGTGTGTGTGTGTTTTCAGATAGGGCTACACTATGCCTTGCTCCAGGAGATAAGGGTGATCCTGGTCCAGCTGGGTGACATGGGACCCCAGGGCTACACCCATCTTTCCCCCACCCTGCAGCACCTCGTCCGCAAGTGTGCCCCCCTCTGCTGGCGGAAGGACTCGCCCGACGCCACCCACTGGAACTCCCGCTTCTGGAAGAGGGTGCGCTACGCCATGCCCACCGCCTCAGACAAACCCTCTTCTTCTTCTGTGGTGTGATGGGTGCGCGGCTGTGGTGTCATCATGGGCTCAGGAGTTGTCCAGATGACTTTGAATGATACCCATGGAGCCCCATTTTAGATGCTTAGATTTGTTTGGCAATGCTCCCAGGCAATCCCTCGTGGTAAGCGCCCTCTTCTAGCCTGATGGACTAACAATAATATATATTGCATCCGATTTCTGGTAGGTTACATAAATGGGGGATAAAAATCAAGCTTGTCAAAATTGTTTATGGAAATGAAGTTAATAAACAAAAAATGAACATAAAGGGATAATAGAAATGAACAATGAGAGTAAACAATGAGGTGAAGGGGTGATGTGTACAGTGTTTGTGCAGCTATCTAGTATTAATAAGTATGTTTGTATTGAAACTGAAACCCAGGCTGAATATCATTGATCGAGAAGCCATGCTATGTTAGCTATGTTTGCTCCGTGTAGCCTATGCTTCTTTATCCGTCCTTGCGTTTTCTCTCTACGATCATTGATTGTTTTTAAGTTTATGTTTTATTAATTATATGACATTTCTGCGTTGGTTATGTTGTTCTGAAACATCCGCGTCAGATTGGCTTGCATGAGTTTCATGGTTTTAATGACCAGTCATTCCGACCCCTTTACTTCATAAAGACATAGGCCCACTGGTTTGTACCTGTTTCGTTTACTCATTTGATTGTTTTCCTTGTCTTCATAGCACCCTTCCATGTTTTTCAGAGTAGCCTTTTCTGCTGTGCATCATACAACGGCATGTCATAAAAAAATAGTGTCAGCACCTCTGTTTAGACTCAGTGATTCTGTGGCCTCCTGCTGTTTTTTTTTTTTTCCCACTGTACCTCTGACTCAGCCTCTCACCTGTACATTCCTGCCATTGTCTGTTTTCCTGCTCACCTGTTCCTCATTGTGTTAGTTACTCACACCTATTTATGTCCTGTGCTATCAGTGCCACTTTGTCAGATTGTTCTAACATTTGGTTTTAGTTTACCTGGTCATTTTACACTGCCCTGTATTCTGCCTGTCTGTTTGGTTCCTTTATTTGTGTTTTTGCATTCTTCCTGTGAAACAGGAGTTTAGTTTGTTATTGCTAGAGCTGAACCCTTGCTCTGCCTCAAATAAATCAGTTGAACTTGATTTGCTTTTGGGTTCGAATTGCATACACCCGACCAGCCTAGTTCGTCCAGTTTAAAGAGATATGCTGCAGGACTTGTTTTGGTCAAAACAAGTCAAGGGCGCTAATGATTCTAAACTCTTTGAAGGTGATGCTGGCGTCTGGTAGGCCATAGCAATAACTGTAGCTGTTTATTAAAAAATGATATTTTATTTAGGCCTACTGTTGGTTGACTATACAGATTAACAGCTGGAGAAGAAGTTCCTTTATTCAGGCTTCCATAACACATTTTAAGATTTGTTTGGTCCTACAAAAGATCAGGAAGTCTACAACAGGAACATAGGTGAGTTGTGAAGAAATGAATCACAAAATGTTGTTCCTGAATAGACAATGATTAATTTTTATGCTCAAACTACTATAACTCAAGTATAATCACAGACCATGTGATTGAACTCACATCTCTTTTTTGTGTTGTTTATTTTCATGATTATGCTCAACAACTGTGTTCAACAATTCTAAATTCAGCCTTGATGTTTATCAGCATGTGGTCTCCCTTTTCGTATCATTAAAAAGGAAACAAAGCTATCTCAAGAAGATAAAGTGCAAACCTCCGCAAACGCACTAATTTAGGAAACATCAGCGAAGTGCAGTCTTTCTAGCTGCACACTCAGAGTGGGACCAAACGCAGTTGAATATGCCCTTAAAAGGTATTAGTCCTCGATACTGAAGCTGCAGCTCTGTACCACTCTGCTCTTTTCACCCGCCTACAGGTCACTGTGCGTGTGTAAATCACGTGCGTGCGTGAGTGCGAGTATGCGTGCGTGTCTGGGATTTTCTTCGTATAATGAGCCCATAATTAGTAATGTCATTTCTGTGGTCTCTTCTAGGTAATTACACACGTCACCATTGGGCCATGCAGACTGGGACGAGAAATAACAATGATGCATGTGTCACCTTGACTCCTAATGTTATGGTAGACCTACGACCAGCTAACAGGACACTTCCCCCGAGTAGGCTGGCCACCTGCCTCTTGACTGTCCCAGCTAACACTGATGAAAGCTTGTCCAGGTATGCAGCTTTATTGTTATTGTTTTACACTATTGTCCATTTGAACTATGACATACATCTGAATGCATATGTCTATTCGTATAGCGACTAATTGGTTTGGCAATAAGGTGTTACGCCTATTGCATTGCACTATAACTAAGATTAACCCAGTGATTAGGCCTTGCTGTTTTACCGAATAAATGTGAGCGATTATCGTATGTAGGCTGTAATCATTATATAGGCTACCTCGAAGGAACCGGGCAACACATTGCCATGGATGTGGGCTATGGTTCTGGATCTCGTGAAAACAACTGTATCGGGTGAAGTAGGAGTAGTGAAGTCAGTGAGAAAGCGCCTTTATCTCCAGCGCCTTTAGCACTATCTTTTGATGGCGCAGCGGCACATGGAGCGACCCCCACCCAGCCGCATGACAATCGAGTCCTAAAATAACCTCCAAGCAGCGCAGCTGACTTCCCTCCCCCCACACACGCGCAATGCTCGTCCGCCGCCGCGCACTCCACCCGCGCTGCCGCCACAATGACCAAATTCAGTTATTCCGAATATCTATCGCAATTACGAAATGCGGGGAGCAAACGAAATCACGAGGTGTCTATAGCCACCGCAGACGGAAGAAGACGTGCCGATAGACAACGGTTCACGGCGCCAGAGTGTGCGGAGTGAGTCTTTTTATTCCTTTTGACAGCGTGTTTGCTGTTGCCTGAACGTATTGGTGCCCAGGGGGTTGTCAGTGTGAGCAGCAGCGATCCATGTGAATGTAATGCTATGCTAACTAACTCCTTCATAATGATCTTCTGACGAGGGTGCTATCCCATGTAGGCTAATAAAACCGAAACGTCAAGCTGCTACAGCTTCCCAACCCAAATAGAAAAGAAAATATTTCCTATTGTTTTTGTTTGTGTTGATTTCCTATTGATCTGTCCTTGAACACACACACACACACACACACACACACACACACACACACACACACACACACACACACACACACACACACACACACCATAGTATTTCAATATGTAAATCTGATCCAGTGAGTGTATGGGTTCCCAGGGGACTGGATCCTGTGGTGCTCGCCATCAGGAGGGGAGATCTGAAGGCGTTAAACGACCTGTCTGTCAACCAAAGCCTGATGAGGGAAGGCCAAGATGGCTGGACACCTTTGCACGAGGCCGCCTTCTGCGGAGAGACGGAGGCTGTGAAGATGATCCTGAAGGGTAAGTACACTCAGCGCTCCAGGGATGGAGAGTTAAGATGTCTTTATTTATTTATTTTTTAAGGTGGATAAGGTGCAGCCTTTTGAAGCAGAACTCTGTCATCGGTGTTCCTTTGTAGCCTCTGTGACGCCGTGTTTACCGACATGCAAATGTCCTTTTGAAAGCATACCCGGCGTTGGTGGATAAGCGGACGCTGCAGGAGCAGACAGCGCTGCTGCTGGCGGCCTCCTCGGATCACCTGTCCTGTGTACGGAGTCTGCTGGAGGCTGGGGCCGACCCGGACATCTGTGGGAAGACTAAAGACACGCCCTTGTACATAGGTGAGGCCAATTCACAAACGTGTGTGCGCACATACAGTACATGCATACAGACACACATACATACACATACATACATACATATATACATATATACATACACACACACACACAAACACTGCTTTGTACAAAGGTGAGGCTACTACGTACATTCATACAGACACACACACACACACACACAAACATACAATCGACATACACATACAGCATGCAGTTTGCACATACACGACGTCCGCATACGTCCTACGATATGCGTCCGCGTCGTCGCGGCGACAGTAACCGTGTGTGGGCCGTGACAGCGTGCGAGCGGGAGAACGGGGACATGGTGGGCCTCCTGGTGGGCTCCGGGGCCTCCGTGAACCAGCGCTGTGCCCAGGGCTGGTCGGCCCTGCACCAGGCCGTGTCTCGGGACAACACGGAGCTCTGCGACACGCTGCTGAGTGCCGGGGCGGCCCTCGACCCCCCCAACACCTACAGCGTCACCCCCCTTATCGTGGCCGCCCAGCAGGGGAGCCTGAGAGCCCTGCGCTACCTCCTGGGGAAAGGTACAGGAACCGCTCCGTTCCCTCGTTGGAGGCCACGCTCCCTCCTCCCGATTGGCCGTGTTCACCTCGCGGCCATCTTGGTTCCTTAACGCTAGCCGCGGGCGGGTCGTTTAGATCCAAGATGGCCGCTAGGGCAACGAGGCCCGTGCGGTGTGTTCCGATGTGGAGGAACAAACGGCACCCCTTTGTTGTGTTCGTTGGCCAGGAGCGGACGTGAACATGGGGACGTGTGACGGGGAGACCGCTCTGCACGAGGCCAGCAAACATGGCCGCCAGGAGGTGGCGGCCATGCTGCTGGAGGGGAACGCAGACGCCAACAAACCCTGCAACGCGGGACTGCTGCCGCTCCATGTGGCCGCCCAGCACGGACACCCCGAGTGAGCTCAGCGGGGGGGGGGGGGGGGGGGGGGGGGGGGCTAGCCACGCATCACATTGTTCAGGGGATGCTTGGATTGCGGGACATTTAGGGTTAGAGCCTACGCAGATTGATAATAATAAAATATCAATGTGTGCCAGAATTATAACTGTACAACTGTGTAATTAAACATTTAGCATTATTGTTGACATTCATATTACATTCCATATAATATACTTTATTGTCCCACGGGTAAATTAGTTTTGTACTTTGTGTCATTTGTTTGGTCTAATTGGTCTTCCCGCTCTCTCCCTCTCTCTCTCTCTCTCTCTCTCTCTCTCTCTCTCTCTCTCTCTCTCTCTCTCTCTCTCTCTCTCTCTCTCTCTCTCTCTCTCCATCTCTCTCTCTCTCTCTCTCTCTCCATCTCTCTCTCTCTCTCTCCATCTCTCTCTCTCTCTCTCTCTCCATCTCTCTCTCTCTCTCTCTCCATCTCTCTCTCTCTCTCCATCTCTCTCTCTCTCTCTCCATCTCTCTCTCTCTCCCTCTCTCTCTCTCTCTCTCTCCTGTATAACCCTATGTCTCTCTCTCCAGGATGGTGTCCCTGCTGATCCCGGTCACCAGCCGGGCGCGGGTGCGCAGCAGCGGGATCAGCCCCCTGCACCTGGCGGCCCAGAACAACAGGCTCGGCGCCGCAGCGGTTCTGCTGCGGGCCGGCGCCGACGTCAACGCCCCCCTGTCCCGCCAGCGCAGCGCCCTGCACCCAGACCGGCGCACGTCCCCCTTGTACTGTGCCATCGCCGGCGGCGCCACGGAGACGGCGGCGCTGCTGCTGAACGCCGGCGCCAGTCTGACCCTCGACCCCGTCAGCCCCCTGCTGCCGGCCGCCAGGCGGGGCTGCCTGGCCGCCGTGGCGCTGCTGCTGGACCACGGCGCCGACGCCAACGCCGCCGTGCCGTCGTACCCCGCCAGCTTCCCCGGCGCGGCCGCGCTCTGTGCGGACGCGCTCTGTGCGGACGGCCTGGCCGTGCTCAGGTGCCTTCTGGACCACGGCGCCGACGCCCAGGCCTGCTTCCGCTGCACGCACGGCCCCGCCCCGCACCCCGGCCCGCCTCCGTCTCCCTCGGGGAGCGAGGAGAGCCGTCGGGGGTCTGCCGCCCTCCACCGCTCTGGCACACCTGGTCTGTCCTGCAAACAGTCCTCCGCAGACAGGACTCAGGTGGGATTAAAGCCCGCAAAATGAGGCTCCATATCCGTCCTAACCCGTAGTTAGAAGCTGTGGTCATGAAGTTAAATTGTGCCTCTAGTAACTTGTGTCGGATGTCGAGGTTTTTGTGCAGGCCCATTACAATGACAAGAATGAGAACGAATGACTCTCCCTAACTCTTTTGATCTTCAGTTTTGTGAATGGCTCTCCACCTCGGCTGGGCGTGACCGGGCTGGACCAATCATAGACCTGCTACTGGAGTACGTGGGGAGTGTCCGGCTGTGCGCCAGGATCACTGGACTGCTGGACAGCCGAGAAGAGTGGGCCCCCGTCAAACAGAAGACTTGTAAGTGGAAGACAAAGGCTCAACCTTAATTATACCCCTCTCTCTCTCTCTCTCTCTCTCTCTCTCCCTCTCTCTCTCTCTCTCTCTCTCTCTCTATATCTCTCTCTGTCTCTCTATCTCTCTCTGTCTCTCTATCTCTCTGTCTCTCTCTCGCTCTCTCTCTCTCTGTCTCTGTCTCTCTCTCTCTCTCGTTCTCTCTCTCTCTCTCAGGCCATACATTCATGCACGCACACTCTCACACTCAATTAAAAAAAAACACACACTCTCTTACAATCATACATGCAAGCGCGCGCACACACACACTCCCTCTATCTCTCCCAGTATCTCCCTCAAACACACTCTCTGCATCGTCCTTTTCAATAACTGTGATACAATGGACGATATGGAAATCGGAGATGATAACACTACAATATGAATCCATATCTTTCTTCCAGTGTCGCCTCGCCCTCTGCTGCACCTGTGCAGAATCAGGATCCGGGAGCAGATGGGAACACGCAGACTGCGATCTCTCCAGAGTCTTCCTTTGCCTGACAGACTCATTCACTACCTCGGTTCTACCAGCGATGTTCAGGAACCACGGTTCAGTTCCCGACGATCACGGAGTCAGCCGCTGAACTGAATGTAGATGTATGTGGAGGGATTTGCTTTTCGGTTTTGTTTACGTGTGCACAGTGGCTGTTGAGCTTGTTCCAGGCTAGAGCAGTGTGCACAAGGGCCTGATGATACTATGTATTATATTCACTATGTATCTTGTTCATATGTTTGGGTTACGCAAATATGGGTGCCAATGTGTGCTTGAATCACACTATTTAAGTTTAAGTTAAGTGTGTCTGTATTGAGTGAGTTCATGTGTTTGTTTATGAATTAATCTTCCGAAGACAGGAGTTTAAGAAAGGTTATAACACTTTATTTTGAAATCACCGCTACTGTTTAAAAGGCCAATATTATTTGGACAGAGTTTTAGTCTCTTAATTAAAACACAATCTGAACATAGAAAGGCATGCGTTTGGGTCATCAATTCATACAGGCGCGTCGGTAAAGTTGTTAACTAATGTTCCTGAAGTGCAAATTCGTCCTATGTAAACAACTATTCTAATAAGTGCTTCAGATAAATTCGCTATCTTCAACCGCTGACATAGGCCTACCGCTATCTGGAAACAAAATAATGAGGCAGTCATATACATGGAGGGAGACTTCCTTTCGTCCACGGTCATATTAATCGACTTAGATGAAGCCGAACACGCTGAAAATGGACGAGGGGACGGGGGGCTTGGTCGGTATGGGCTTCACGACGACGTGCGTGTGAACGTTCGGTCCATAGTGATGCCCAGGCAGGACTGTCCCTGTTCCGGCTCCCGTAGCTTTGCCCCACAGCAACACGGGGGAGTGCGGCACGACCACGTGACTCTGGAGCACCTGTTGTCCGTGGTACTGAAAGGGGCAACAGCCGCAGAGACTCGCGTGGTGTGAGGTCATGTCCAGTTTCCCCCTATCTTTGTCGAACGCGCCGTGTCGACTCGAGGCGCTCATTGCGGCTTTCGAGTCGTCCACGCGAATTCCTTTCCTTTTGTCGTTTTCTTTCCTGTCAGCCTCAATGTGGCTCTTTTTGAGACCTACCCGTAAAGAGTCACTTTTAAGTTCGGTGAGTTTGGGCTCTTCCCAGAATGATGCTGGCAATTGCCGTTTCCTCATCGGCAACTGTTCCTGGCTGCCGTTATCTTTGTCCGCAGTGGTGCGCAAATTGTCCACCCCATGCCGATCGAAATGTGCTCCTTCTGTGCCCTTCGCGCCCTGGAGTGCAGTAATCCCGGCTGGTCTAGCGCCTTCGTGCTCGGCGGATTTGTGCGTGTGGCATCTGGGAACTCTTGAATATTTGTGAGAAAAACGCTTCAGCTGCTTTTGCAAGTATTTGCGGTGATCCACTGAGCGTCTGCACGGCGCAGACTTGTCAAGGGCCGCCTTGATGTCACTGGACGCCAAATTAACAAAATTCAATAACGTTTTGACCTCACTCTCGGAATTTGCCATGTTGACAATTAGTCCACGTTACGAAAGGTTGTCCATCAAGAAAACCTAAAGAGAAATTAGGAACAGTTTAAAACATTATAAACATTGTCTTGGCCTTAGGTGAGAAACAGCACATTCTTTTAGGAAATGGCTATGGCATGCTACAGTTCAAACTGAACACTCACCAGTCCCACTACTGGGTAGCTTCCCCAGCAAGCTGCGGTTTGAGCACTTGAAGAAGTTGAATGAATATAAACTCCTTGTAGTTAGGGTGTTTTCCATGAACCAATCAGCGACCTCAGGCCCCTCACAATGCTCCCCAATCAGCCTCCTAGCGCCCCGGTATCGAATTCTTCACCATTGCAAATTGTTGTCATGGAGATCCGCCAAGAACAGCCGCTTCAAGGGACGCATGCAGTATGTCTCTTAACATGCTGATGTTAATTATGCTCCGTCCACCGCCAGAGTTAGTTTAACTTTGTAATTGTCCCTCCCAGTTTCGAACATGGGCTGTAGTTTAATAAAAACGCAAGCATCGTCTCTACACGAGACGGTGACTTGTTTTCGTTTTTCTTGACTGTTTTAGATAGACCTATTCCTTCACAGCATCAACAAGTGTGAGGTCAGCAGTGGGATTTGGTGGTGGTGGGGGGGGGGTGGGGGGGTGGGGGGGTGAGGGGGGGATCTAAAGAGTGCATAACCATGGAAAGAGGCTTGAATGCTCAAGAATCTTGTCTTTCTGTTTGCCCCCTCAATCGAGCGACACAAAAGCGGAATTACTCATTCAAACCTCGCGGGACAAAGGGGAAGGAGCTGGATAGTACTCTTGCATTTGTAGTCAAACATTTAGAGACTTAAATCGAGTCGTCATGAAGGAGAAAGAGTCGGACAAAGACCATAGAATTGCCATCAGCAAACATTTTCCTGTGTCATATTATGGGGGTCTCCATGGCTCCCTCTGGCCCGGGGACAATAGCACAAGTTTGCACACTCGAATACTGTCACCCTGCCAACGCCAACAAGAGACCAAAACAGGACAATCCCCAGAGAAAGCAGGGCTCCGCGGGGAAGGCTGCAATAGAAGAGGCAAAGGGACTTGTGAAATGCTAATTGAGCTCCATCCCTCATTGAAGTAGAGAAAGAGTAACCTAAGGTTCTATTGGGCAGCGTCCTCTTCAGCAGCAGCGCGGAATGGGATGTGAGGATGCTGTTTGTCTGGTGAGTAACCCACACCGCCTGCCTGCCCGCCTACACCCTTCACTCGTGCACCCTGGGCCCCGCAGGAAGGGGATCCTATGCAGCACGCGCGCTGTGAGCTGTTGAGTGGGCTGGTACTTACGGATTGGTAAAGTGTCACTTTAAATAGTTAAAGTTCCAGGTAGATTCGACGGGGAGATAGACCCACGGTTAGATCGATTATAACAAAATATATACTTTTTTAAATAAAATATATAATATATACATAGTTAAAAAAGATTATATATATATAAATATATATACTTTTTAAATATAATATATATAATATATATATAAACATATAGATAGATAGATATAGTGATATAGATATATAGAGATGGATGGATGGATGGATGGATAGATACAGATAGATAGATAGATAGATAGATAGATAGATAGATAGATAGATAGATAGATAGATAGATAGATAGGACTACAATTTTTTTTTTTTGTTCTGTGCAAGTAGGCCTGTATAATGTGTCAATAACAAAATAGACACAGCTTTAACGTAGCCATGTGTGGCTATGTGCTCTCACCAGACAATCTTTTCATGGGGTTGCATCCCTTATACTCAAATGAGGTACTGGGACAGCATTGTCCCCCTGCTCTCCTCTCCCCGTCACCAACCCGTTCAGCTCCAAAGGCAAACGAACAATGGTGGCCGCCCCTCCCTGGCCTGTCAGCCCCTCCCTGGCCTGTCAGCCCCTCCCTGGCCTGTCAGCCCCTCCCTGGCCTGTCAGCCCCTCCCTGGCCTGTCAGCCCCTGGCGTCTGATGTGACGGAGTGAAAGAGAAGAGGCCGCAACGAACGCCACCACGAGACCCTGACTAGATGCCAGCTTATGAAGCAGACGGGTGGATGGGGATGCTTGATCGTTTCAGTTCTCCCAGTTATCGCACACTGTGTGTGTGTCCGCCGCCGCGGAAACCCAGAGCACTCTGGGTAAGCTGTGATTAATTAATAAAGTTTGGAACCAAACAGGTTCCCCATTAATTGCTGTCTCAATATGGCCATTTCATATGACTAACTTATTTTGAACTTGTGTTCGGGTGAAAGTACACACTATGATGCCTTATGAATTATGACTATTAAAATAAGTGTTTTTCCCCCAACTTTTCGTAGGCCTAGCCAGCTCGAAGGTCATTTATCAACTGAAGTGAATATGACCTAGAACAACCGAATAATTTAGAAACTTTTTCTTCTTTTACTTACTACTTAATTAATAAAATGGTACATTTTATAACGTCCCAGTATGAGCCAAGACCAGTCTCTACCACACGATGGCAATATTTCTCCATTACAAACTGTTTACTAGTCCAAATCAGAGAGAAATGACCACAAAATCAACGGCTACACTCTCATCAATTTAATTTGTACTGAAGAATATGCTGTATGTAAACGATTGTATATATAGACGTTTTTTAAATCTTTTTATTATATTATTTTGCCAATGATGTCTGTTTACTTGCATTTAATGTAATGTTACTATAAGGTCATTTGACAGACACTTTTATCCAGAGCGACTTACCTAAATCCAGATACATAAAGAAGCAGGTTGGGCTGCAAACTTCAAGAACTGACCACCTTTCATCACACAACGATATAATATGAATGTAAAACCGAGTGGGATTTATATAAATACATATATATATATAAAGCCTTTGGCCATTTTGCAAAATTTTGATCCCACTGTGATGTACGGCAGGCTGACTCTGCTTGTTGGAATTAGGTTAGGCAGCAGGAAGGAACCACAGCATGCGGTGTTTTTCTCTTGTCAGATAATCAATAGCGGGATAGACTGGGACAGGGTGGAGAGGAGGAATACCGCTGGGTCACCAATATGTCAACCCTGGTAGACAGGTATACACTTCTCAGCTCCGTCTTTATGTGGCTTAAAGCACTGCATGTACTTCAGACATCCCACAACGTGCAATGTGGCTGCAGTACCACTGTCCCCCTGAGCGCTGCCTGTCTAAGGCCTTTAGTCTCGTTTGAGGCCCTCATCCGTGCGTTCAAAGATGAGCCTTCAGACTAAGGACACGTTGTTGTGGCCACATTCATTCACGTCACCGCGTTCCACCGCACGTAGAACGCTACATACACCCTCTGTGGCGGGAACACGAGAGCCGTGTTATTTGGCGGGTGGGGATTGTTTTTTGTAACGTATACGCGATGGTGGTAAAAAAAGAAAGAAGCCATTACAACGTTGTATGAAGAAGCACACCTCTTCTAGCCAGACAACACACTACACCAGGCAGAACTAAAATTCACCAGCTGCCATTGAAAAGTGTCCCCATAGCTAAGGTTCAGAATCCAAACGAAATCTCCTCACAACGATGGGATCAGGCGATGAGGTACAACTTCCTTATTATTATTATTATTATATTTATTATTATTACAGCAAATAACTGGATCTGACAACGACGGATTTGGCTCTCCTCAGCGTACGAATGCACGGCTCAATTCTAAACTCCTACAATGTGCAGCCTGTAATGTAATATTGCCCATCCTCTGCTCTTCGTAAGATGGACGAGGGCTGTGTGCTCACACACCGGCCCTATGTGGCTCCTGGCCTTCTCCTCTGGGATGGGAGATAAGATCAGGTTTTGATAAAGAATTGTGGTTTCCTGTAATTAATACATTGCATCTGTGTGGCACACACAGTAGACTACGTGCTTGCTGGGGTGGATGCCCAGGGTATTTGTCCCATGTCCATTTCTTCCAAACTGTTTTCCACTACAAGAACATTTATGGTTTGGGTTTGAAATATGCTTTCATAACAAACATGTTTTGGATATAGAGGGTGATGAGGGGGTTTGGTAACACACCTATTTTTAAGAATTGTGAGACATTCAGGTATACTTTTTATTGTTGACCAGTCTTTAATGTCTCTTTTAGCGCTGGGACATGGACTAGGAGGCAGATATGAAGTGGCCTTCTGAGACAATGTCACTTCCTAGCAGTGGAGTGGGGTGTAGATGTGAAGGCTGTAGGCTACTTTCACAACTGCCTACAGTGAACAGCAAAACAGCATTATGCAACTCCCTCTCAGAAGCTAGCTTTTGCAGTCTGGTACTTTGCTGTCAACTCTCTCTCTCTCCCTCCCTCTCCCTCTCTCTCTCTCTCTCTCTCTCTCTCTTCCTCTCTCTCTCTCTCTCGCTCTCTCTCTCTTGCTCTCTCTCTCTGTCTACCTCTCGTCTCAATCTGTCTCTCTCCCTCGCTCTCCGTCTCCCCCTCGTCTCTCTCTCTCTCTCTCTCTATCTGTCCCACCTTTCATTTATTGTCAGTTACGGACAATAAAAAGTCATTAAATAATTGTTATTTGATTTTTACAAATATTTGTCATTAGGCTTACACCTCTTATTATCAATTACTGGTTACAGCTTAAAAATATATGTATTATTGCCACTTATGAATATTGGGGTTCTCTGGTTTGACACATAAAACGAGCCTGAGAAAATGAAATACTCTAGTCCCATGTCTTTCTATTACGAAGAAATCTCTCTCTCTCTCTCTCTCTCCCTCTCTCTCTCTCTCTCTCTCTCTCTCGCGCCGTGACTCGAGCCTATAGTTGACTTCAATTCGGTCTATGAAGCGTCATCCGCGAGGACTCGCCTCCTGCGCTGCACGGTACTTTGAGCTCCTTAATACTAAAAGCACAATTTAAATGATCGACGCATCAAAAACTGGACCTTTCACTTAGGTTTCCGCGTCAAATCCCCTTAGCTGCCGGCCTGTCTCTCGGACTTTGAAAATATTTGCAATCAGGAGGATACTTAAAGCCTGCACCGCAGGCGGGATGAGCTGATACGCGCGCTGCATCAAGTGCGAGGTGTACTTATTTTCGCTGTGGCGCGGCGATGCTCCTGTGTTAAACAGCCAGCTGTTTTTGGCAGAGAGGGAGATGCATCAGTTGAACCCGTGGCTGTGGACACGCGCTGGCTCGTAAATGTCCAAGCGTAGTTAGAAGTTACAGGAGAGAGAGATGTCTGACGAGTCCAGCTATCGTGAGGAATTCTACCGCTCAGCGTTTTGAGGATCCCTCTTCCCTGCAACTTCGATGGCTTGAAAAGGAGCCCATTTCCACTTGTGCATGTACTGAAGGAGGGATGTGAGGCATGGACCATCTACCGCCCTCACATTGCACGGAGTAGCAGTGAAACCCCGGCGACGTGATCATTCAGGTCGCTATTTGAGTGCCAATAAAAACTACTTTCGAGATATGACTTATCGACATTTTCCGGCCGTTTCATTCTATCGCTTGTCATATGCTTTCGACCTCGGGATTTCAAGAGGAACATGATTGGGACAGAAACTATTTCTGGAGACGTCAGATTTCGCCGCTGAATCGGCCAGGGTGGATGTTGATTTCCCAAACAGTCCAGTCCTATGTGTACTGCATTCATTTATTCGAAACGCTGCTTAGTGTCTTGGAGAACAGCGCAGGAGGAATGCTGGTCCAAGATCTAATGCCATTCACTTTAAGTTGGTGGCCTTTTTTCTTCGGTCATTGCCTCCTCTCTCTGGTTTTACTCTCATGCCAGGTAAGGATAATGTTGGGACGCGTCACTCGTCATTTAACGCATGCGTAGACAGGACGCAAGTGTAACCGGAGTTGATTACTATGCAAATAAGGTTGACTAGATCTGATCATGCGTACGTTTAAGCAAACTTTAGTTTTGCATGAATACACTATTGTGTCTGTACCTTTTCCAATGCCAGGACTGAGTATTTGAAGTTAACCAGACTTACATATCGTATTTGGTTTGATCAATGTGGAATTAATTTGCAATCTAACTAAAGAAATACAAATGTTCCCACGCAGGCCACACATTCATGCACGCGCACGCACACACACGCACATGCACACACACACACACACACACACACACACACACATACACCAAATACTAATACAACAAACATTGAGTAGCGAGGCTGCGTTTCTGTGCTCACGATTGTCTAAACTATTCCACATGAAGAAGCCCTGCAGCAGAGCGTATGTTATGGGATGAGTATTATAACCTCTGCCACGCTGCTGCCTACAGATAGTGATGTGTGTGTGTGTGTCTGTGTGTGCGTGTGTCTGTGTATGTGTGTGCGCGCGTTTGTCTGTGTGTGCGTGTGTGCGTGTGTGTGCGTGTGTGTGTGTGTGTGTGTGTGTGTGTGTGTGTGTGTGTGTACGCGGTGTTGCCAGGGTTCATGTGTAATGTGATCTGCTGGTTCGCCCACACAGCTGCTCCACTCTTGGGGCAGCCTGCTGCCCACTCAAGTGGTGGAGGTGGTGGTGGTGGTGGTGGAGGTGGTGTAGGTGGTGCTAGTGGTGGTGGTGGTGGATGGGTGGTGGCAGTGGTTGTTATGTAGGTGGTGATAATAGTGGTGGTGGGGTAGGTGTTGGTGGGTGGGAAGTTTCTCAGTGGGAAACTGCCTATGGCTCCAGCAGCCAGAGGCACACACACACACGCACGCACGCGCACGCACGCACACACACACTCCACCACGCCGGCATGTTTGTGTAGCAGCAGAGTGATGACTCGTTAGGAGCAGCCGGAGCTGCAGTGGTGTTCGGGGAGGGGCCGTGAGGGGGGGAGACCCACCTCCGGGTCTGATTACTGGCTGTCAGGTGGCCAGCACACAGGCTGAGGAAGGGAGACAGAGACGAAGAGCGAGAGACAGAGTATGACGTGGATAGTGTGCTGAGCTTTGTTCTGGGTATGCCTTAAATTACACCACTTCTCTCTTCACTCTCTCCCCCCGTTTCTCTCTCTCTCTCTCTCTCTCCCCTCCCACCCTCCCCGTACTCTCTCTCCCTCCCTCCTTTTCTCTCTCTCTGTCCATCTCCACCAGGGTGAACTTCAGAGGTCACAGAGGTCATGCTCACAGACGGTGGCGGAGAAAGTTAGCGAGCAGTGCCAGCTGGCGTGCCACTGTCGGAGGTACCCGCCCCTGCCTCCCCCGCCTCCCCCGCCGCCTCCCCCGCGGCTCCTGGGGACCACAGGTAAGGCCCCCAGCTCTCAGTCTTCCAGCCTTTAGGTAGTCTCTCGCGCATTCTCTCTCTGTG
>JACYXH010000494.1:0-5000 GCA_026745465.1 Lota lota | reverse complement strand
GGTAGCGGTATCCAAAGGAAGCAGATCCTTGGCACAGACTGAATTAAATCCTACCGCCGTTGACGAAACACAGGATTAAAATGGAAGTTTGACAAAGGGAGGCTTTTAGGTCCGTAGTGACTTATGACGTGGTCTCTGCTCTGCTTTAAGAGGGTCTGTCATTTGCCCTGGGAGAAGTGTGTTTTCTCAGAAGAGAGTCTCCAGTACTCAGGGGTATTTTGTTGCCATGGTGTAACCCCCCCTCCCCCCCTCTCCTGCCTTCCCCCCCCCCCCCCCCCACTCTCTCACAATACACAATAACACCGTAAAATGCAGGTGGAGCAGAATTCCCCGAATATGTAGATCGCTCATCACTTCAAACAGCAAGGTTGTCCGTGGGGTCAGAGATAGACAGACAGGTGGCAGGACGGATGGACGGTTAGATAGCCAGACAGACAGACAGACAGACAGACAGACAGACAGACAGTAGCACACGCAGACAGGAGACCGCGAGCGTGGACGAGGCAAAGTTCTGATGGAAGAGGCGTGTGTGCACGGTGGCTAATGGACGTCCCGCAGGCTCAGTGTGTAAGTGATCCCCGCAGCGCGTAATGTGGAAAAGAGCAGAGGGTTTCCGGCCAGTGCAAAAGGTTAGGGTTAAGGCGTTAGAAGGCCGGTTGTAAGAAGGGACGGGGAGTCCTTTGAATGATTCATGGCCCCTGGGTTGGATGTCTCAAAAAACACTGAACCTTAGAAGACCTGCTGCACAGGCCGCAGTCACCTCTCCCCGAGCAGAGGACAGCACCGCGGGACACCGCATCAGCTTGTTACCGTGCGATAATATTACCGTCATTCTATCCATCGCTCAGCGGACCTGGGGACCTGCGTTGTTGCTTTTCAAGAGGATGGACGTTGGCATGACGACACTCTGAGAACGGAGTCCTTCATTTTGTCAACATGGGAAAATCTAGACTACCAAGTCTGGGCTGTCCAGCAACGCAGTCCATAAAAGCACCGGTAGTTCTGATACACACCACAGAGTTATCGTCTGGGGTTTGGTGTCCAAACAAGATGATTCATTAATTGTCCATTGACCAATTGGATTTAGTATGTAATCCATTTTGTTTGTTGTATATATTTTATCTCCCTTTTTTCTGCTTTTTCTCTCTCTCTCTCTCGCTCTTGCTCTCTTTCTCTCTCTCTGTCTCTCTCTCTCTCTGTCTCTCTCTCTCCCTCTGTCTCTCTCTCTCTCTCTCTCTCGCTCTCTCTCTCTCTCTCTCTCTCTCTCTCTGTCTCTCTCTCTCTCTCTCTCCCTCTCTCTCTCTCTGTAGTGGAGGAGCCCGTGGCCCCCCTGTTGAGGCCCTGGTGGATGGAGTGGAGCTCATAGTGCTGGGGACGGTGGGCTGTGCCTCAGTGGTCTTCCTCCTCTCCGCCATCATCATCTGCTACAAAGCAATGAAGAGGTGGTCATCTGGGATCCAGCAGTCCTACTATATCATAGCAGAACTTCACACCACGCATGTCATGTTCACCTTTAGAAATATCATGCACGTACATTATTGATGTTCAATTTCATTTTTCCCTCCCTAAAATGTTGCGTGCTGGTGGAAGGGGGACTGGGCCTCGAAACAAGTCCCAGCGGTGGTACACTAGTGAGAATAGTTTGAGAACCACTGTTCTGCAAGGTGTTGATTTGAAACCTTTACAGACCCTTTTTTGTTCCCTTGTTTATTGTTCGCCAATCACACGCTTACAGATTCCCGCCTCCAGCCCCTTGTCTGCCATCAGACTTTAAACGTTAATCTAACGTCTGATTTGTGAGACCAAGAGGTGGGTTGACAGCGTTGAGTTCTGGCATATGCCTGCAGGCCACTTTAATTTGAACTTTTGTACACCTTGGCAGAAACGATCCTGATTGTCCAATTGTGCGATGGTACAGCGTGTCTTTCCACGGTTGTAGCTGTACATGATGTAGCGGCAGTCAGTGCAGAGCGGGGGGGGGGGGGGGGGGGGGGGGGGGGGGGGGGGGGGGGGGGGGGGGGGGGGGGGGGGGGGGGGGGGGGCTGTGTCATCCTCCACACTGCAACAGAAGGCTCCGTATCATAACCCTGTCATAACCCTGCTCCCACTTACTCAGAGGTTAGGTAATATAATGTCTTGCAAAGGTCACAGTGAGTCACGCAGAAATGAATCGCAGTGCCACAGTGTTGGCACCGCGTCCCGAGGTGTCACAGAGACACAACTTTACGACGAGATCATCCAGCAGACTGAAAGGGCAGGAGGATGAGCTCACACACTGTCGCCAGCTTTTAGTTCGCTTATTTGTATTAAATCATCGTTCCCAGGGGCTCGCTAGAGTCGCAGATGTGTGTGTGTGTGTGTGTGTGTGTGTGTGTGTGTGTGTGTGCGTGTGTGAGCAACAAGAGTGCAAGCTGAGATCCTGCATCTGAGGAATCCTTTGGCTGTGTTGCCGTGCTAGAGCCCCTCCCCCTCCATTTGCATTGGCTTATTACAAGGAGGGAGGGAGAAGGAGAAAAAAGCTGTGGGAGGTTTTAGCCTACAGCGCTACCAAGACCCAATTCCCTGTCTGACATTCAGGCAGAGCTGTGCCACGCACACACCACCCCCCAATCCTTCCTCTACTCACACATCCACGCAGACACACACACAGACACACACACACAGACAGACAGACAGACACACACACACACACGCATGCATACATCATCTTTATTGCATGACACTGTGTAAACAGTGTCTCCTAAACACTCCGTGCAACAACCATCTACGATGCCCCGCCATAAAGACGTTCACACGCATCCTAATAAAAATCCAACGGTTTTATGATACTCATTTATATTTCCTCCATACCAAAAATGGTGATACACTGTTTTCCATCATTCCTGTTTCCCCTCGCTCTTCAAACACAACCAATAGGCAAAGCCAGGCAGCGGCAGTAAGGGGCAGTTGGCTCAGGAGTCCATGATGTCACTCCTCCAGCCCCTTGGTGGTCACGGCCTTCCTCTGATGCAGCGCCGCCCCAAACGGAGTCATTATTTATGAATTAATATGCGCAGTCATTCAGTCGCAGGCCGCATCTTTTATACATGCCGGGGGGGGGGGGGGGGGGGGGGTCGTGTCCTGAAGCTCCGTCGGCCTCCAGGGCGACCACAACGACAGACTCCATGCCGGACCACGCCACACCCCGCCCCGCCACGCCCCCCTGGCCCCGCCACGCCATGCCCCCCCCCCTGACCACGCCCCCCTGGCCAAGCTACGCCATGCCACGCCCCCCCTGGCCCCGCCCCGCCACGCCCCCCTGGCCCCGCCACGCCATGCCACGCCCCCCCCGGCCCCGCCCCGCCACGCCCCCCTGGCCCCGCCACGCCATGCCACGCCCCCCGGCCCCGCCCCGCCACGCCACGCCAAAGGGAGGAGGGGAGGACAGACTCAATACCTCGAAATTTGTCACGGCTGCGCTAATCATCCGTAGCACGACGGGGTATTGTAGACCGGCGTCTTGTAGAGGCAGACCTCTCGGGGTCTGTAGACCGGCGTCTGTAGCCGACCGGGGTCTGTAGACCGCGTCTGTAGACCGGGTCTGTAGACCGGCGTCTGTAGACCGGGGTCTGTAGACCGGCGTCTGTAGACCGGGGTCTGTAGACCGGCGTCTGTAGACCGGGGTCTGTAGACCGGGTCTGTAGACCGGGGTCTGTAGACCGGCGTCTGTAGACCGGGGTCTGTAGACCGGGGTCTGTAGACCGGCGTCTGTAGACCGGCGTCTGTAGACCGGGGCTGGGAAGCCTCGACAAAGTGTCTTTGTCGATAGCAAGAGGAAAGGGGTTCGTTAGTGATTAAAACAGAGGCAGTTAAGGCCTATATAAATATAGGTATATAGATATATATAGCGAGAGAGAGACAGGGAGAGAGAGACAGCGAGAGAGACAAAGAGAGGGAGAGACGTTTGTAGACTGGTGGTACTCAGGGCTTTCCCAAAGAGAGACCAGCTGGCCGGCGGCCAGGGCCCGGGCATCTCAGATGCCAGAGAAGCCAGCAGCACTGCGGCTACCCAGCCCAACTGGCCTTCTGTTGTGCTTTCTATCATCTGCGTGTGCCAGTCATCTGTCAGAGGCGAAGGGCTTGGATATCACCCCGCGTCCCTCCACTCCCACTCAGCCGAGTCCATCACGGCCGGGGAGGCTGAGAGGAGGATTCAGACCCACGCTGTTTCTCTTGTCTTCCAAATCAGAGGCCCCGGCGCTGCGGTCCGGGCTCCTGTCCATCCAGGAAGGCCAAGCAACAACAACAACAACAACAACAACACTGCGCCACTGATCACCGGTTGCCAGGGCCACGTATCAGACCGCTGATCACCGGTTGCCAGGGCCACGTATCAGACCGCTGATCACCGGTTGCCAGGGCCACGTATCAGACCGCTGATCACCGGTTGCCAGGGCCACGTATCAGACCGCTGATCACCGGTTGCCAGGGCCACGTATCAGACCGCTGGTCTCGTTCCAGGGAGCATATTTCAAAACGCTTTATTTGCGGATGGAGTAATGAAAAGAAACTGTGCCACGGTGAAGCTGAGTGCACGTTTCTTATTGAATTATAGTAATGAGCTTCACTTCCGTTTGCACACCCAGCCCCTTCAACACAGCCGAGGACCGCCAGACTCTTCTTCTTCTTCATTTTCAGTCCTCTCTTCGGCAGGTGGGGTGGCTTTTATTTTTGTTGTTGCGGTTGTTGTTGTTGTTGTTGTTGTCTTTGAACCGCGGCGCGTGGCGCTCCCCCATCCAGATGGCGGGAGTCATTTGTAAACAGCCCCAATTTCATGCCGCCATCCAACCCCCCCCCTCCCCCCCCCCCCCCCCCCCCCCCCGCCACCAAACTTCAAACGGCCGTGTGTCATGTGATCGCGCAGCTTCCGCATCAATTATTCATGGGGCGGACCGGCGCGGAGGTGTCTGTAGGTGTCTTCCCCCCGCCATCATTTATTGAGCGGCCCGCTGGAGAGGGTC
>JACYXH010000493.1:125000-144828 GCA_026745465.1 Lota lota | reverse complement strand
CATCTTATCGCCATCGACCCGTGTGTCCCTTTGCATGCTCCTCCTCTCTCCCCTCCTGTCTGGGGGGGACAGGGGGAGCGTTGGTGGGTGTGGGTGGGGGGCGGTGGTAACTGAACAAGGCTCCTTTTCTTCCTGGACATGGTGGAGGAGGGATGGCGGAGGAGGGATGGTGGATGCAGGGTGTAGTGGAGGAGGGATGATGGAGGAGGGATGGTGGATGCAGGGGGTAGTGGAGGAGGGATGGTGGAGGAGGGATGGTGGAGGAGGGATGGTGGAGGAGGGATGGTGGATGCAGAGGGTAGTGGAGGAGGGATGGTGGAGGAGGGATGGTGGAGGAGGGATGGTGGAGGAGGGATGGTGGATGCAGAGGGTAGTGGAGGAGGGATGGTGGAGGAGGGATGGTGGATGCAGGGGGTAGTGGAGGAGGGATGGTGGAGGAGGGATGGTGGAGGAGGGATGGTGGAGGAGGGATGGTGGATGCAGGGGGTAGTGGAGGAGGGATGGTGGAGGAGGGATGGTGGAGGAGGGATGGTGGAGGAGAGATGGTGGAGGAGGGATGGTGGATGCAGAGGGTAGTGGAGGTGATGAGCTGGTGAGACTGGGTGGAACCCACGCTGGACTAAAGGGCTAGGGCTCGAGTGTGTGTGTGTGTGTGTGTGTGTGTGTGTGTGTGTGTTTGCGTACATGCATTTGCGTGTGTGTGTGCCACAAAGTGTGCCAGTATGTGTGTGTGTGTGTGTGTGTGTGTGTGTGTGTGTATTGTGTATTGTGAGGACTGTGGTGTGTATTCAACCCCTCACGGCTGAGTCCCCACAAGTAGTCACCAGCTGCTTGGCAGAGATTGGCCCACCGCGATGGCATCCGTTGTGTTGCTACTGCCAGCTTGACAAGCCACATGTTCTCTCCCCTGGGGGGAAGGGGGCCTCCGCCATATTTCAATCTTTTGAAAAGTCTACCTGTCCTAGACCACGTCTTCCTGCGCTGCCTCAGAGACACCCTAATGCTACCTTAGTGCGTGGGCGGTACCAAAGTGAGCTAAAGCTGCTTTAGGGAGCTAGCTGTACCCTAGTGAGCTAATGCCACTTCAAATACTAACCATACCTTAGCGAGCTAACAGTACCCTTATGAGCTAATGCTACTTCAGAGCTCTAGTGGTACATTAGTGAGCAGCAGGTACATGAGAAATGCTAGCAATTAGCATAATATTCCTGCCTGCCAGCAGTTCCCCGGCATTATAAGTCTACCTTGACATGCAACAGTACCTTAGCATTGTACCTCTACCACAGCCTGCCAAAAGTCTCCAATCATTCTAAGGCTATGTTGCTAACCTACTGTAAGCACGCTAAGAGTGCTAACAGTTTGTACCTTAGGTAGCTCAATACACCCAAAGCCCCCCAAAAAACTATGTATTTTTAACATGAGTATGTGTGTAGCAATGGCCGTGCACCGTACATAATAAGGTAATGTTAACAGTTCCCATGTCTGCATACAATAATAGCAACAGGTATGCCCAAGGATGTTTTTATTTTTCGTCATTTAATTTGTCCCCAGAGGTAATGTAATATTTGTGCACTCCAATGTCGTCTGAAATTACATATAACCTGACCTTATTAAGAGTGGGTAATTACCATGAATAATCGCGCATGGCATTGGGCACAAATCTACATATATATGGATTCCTATCGAAAAGGAGGATTTGCCGGAGCTTCTGGAAGCCTCAGCAGGGTTCGTACTTCACTCCCACTGCCGGCTGCTCCTTTGCAATTAGCCCACTAAGTGAACTGTTCAGGACATAAAATGTAAGAGTTTGAACCCTCAAATGAGCCAAGCAGAGCCCTGGTCTAGGCTGGGACTAATCCAAGACATACGCCCTCATTTGCCCTCTCTGTCATTCTCCCTCTCCACAACCCCGGAACTTGTCGCATTAGCAGAGCAAGTCCTTTTTGTTCAGGAAGCCAGTGGAGCTATTCAGCGTTCCCAAGTATTTAGTCATTTGGCAGAAGCTTTTATCCAAAGTGACTCACGGTGAATTGTTTCAAACACAGGCCATTAACGAGCAGGTAGGGAGGTCAGGTAATCTTGCCCTGGGATGTCATTGGGGTCCAATGACATCCAGAACCTTTCAGAACTGGTAGTCAAACACCCTAACCACTCGCCTATCCTGCACCTCACGACGAGAGCTTGTGCCGGACGAGCGTAAATAGAACCCTAGGAGTCAGAATAGTCAAAGTAAAGGTTCTGGGTTCGATTCCCAATGTTCACATCCTTTCCTGTAGGCATCCTTGAGTGAGACGCCCCTGCCTGCTCCTTATGACATGTATATGAATTCACAAACGCCTGTTCTGTCGCTAACTAAACGAAATAAATGACAAAACAAAAAATGGACCTAGTAGACTATGGGAAGTGGGGGGTGGAGAGGTGTGTGGAGATGGTGGAGGAAGAGGGGGTGGTCATTGCCACAGATCTGCATCCACAAGCAGATGTGTCAGGAAAAGAAGGCACGGAGTTCCAGCCTATTTTCCGACAATAGCTCTTCGGCTAATCTAATACCTGTGACATTAAAGTAAAGCTGTGCTACCAGAATTTGCATTATTTTCCTATTTCTGACCCCCCCCCCCCCCCCCCCCCCCCCCCCCCCCCCCCCCGCCGCCGGATCAGATAGAGAGGGCAAGACAAAACGCCTCAAGAAAAAATGCTGCCTATCGGAAATCACACTTCTAAATCCATACAGTAGCATAAGAAACATCCGCAAGATTTCGCTATATATGCACTTTCGTGAGGTGGTGAATAAAACATGCATTATTATATCAAGAGCGTATGCACACACAGATCCCGGAATGCTGAAGTGATTACTAAGAGTTTCGGTCAAAACAAAGATTTTGTCGAGGTCGGCGGATCTTTGTACTGGCCGTATTGGGACATCATGGGGAAAAAGGTGAGGGCTCGCTGTCTCTGTAATGGTGACTGACACATGGAGATCTCCCAGTGGACACGCCATGCTAAGCTGTGGTCGGGGGGGGGGGGGGGGGGGGGGGGGGGGGGGGAGAGGTTTGATTTGTGGGGACTTCATAGCAACAAGCAAGGTAATCAAACGATGCAACCAAATCAAATCCAATGTTTTTCATCTCCATTTTCTGCTGGTGGTTGACCACTGTTGTATTTGAAGTTTGCATTTATCGAATGCTTGGCAAGAACTGAATAAGAAAAATGTTCTGAAGTATGATTTCCACGTCGCAGAAGGAAGACATTGTTCACCATTTATGCTTTTTCCCAAGATGCTTGGGACTAAATGCTTAAATGATTAAGGGGCATTTAGGGGCTAGGCCTCTCGATCAAGGCCGCGGATATTATATCGAGGTTCAAACACTGAACCTGCCGGGCTGGTAGTGGAGCAGGCGTGCCCCTACGCTACCCTGTTCCTTCATCCTGTTTAGCTCTTACAAAAGGAAATACCGGCCCGCTGCTAAGATGTCTCAGTAACCGTCGGAAAGGTAACTTCGGTGTTTCAACAGCCGCCTGCTCAATTACAACAATCCAATAACCTACAAGGTAAATCTAAAGGGCAACCATCGCTCGCGCCCAAACACACAGCTTCCTCATGTTCAACACACTTCACGTTCCATCTATCCATTGTAAAACATTTGAATAATGGCCCCCTTTATGTTGAGGGCCAAGTGGCAGCTTGTCACACACATTGTCAGCAATCTATACCATCGCACAATGGCCGACCTCACAGGGAGCCAATGGCATCGGGAGGATAATCAACGAATGTGCATCACTCCGGAGAAAAAGTAGCTCTTCCGCGATTTAGGAATTTTCCGGCGTGCTGTCGGGCATTCCGTCACCTGGTGGGAGGCGTCGACGCCCGCTGTGAATCACACTTCTGGCGGTTGGAAGACTCTCGCCATATATCTTCTGTATTTACTATTTAGGCGACATTTCTTATCCACAAAAATGATTTAGTGATCTTTTTAGGGTTTTTTGTCAAACAATGCCATTCGTGAGCAGGTTGGGGGTTAGGGGCGTCGCCTTCAGGCAGGTTGTGTACACTGGGATTCAAACCCGCAACCCGCAATCACTACACTAACCTGCCTTGCCTTGCTGAGATGAATTTGGTCTTGCCGACCTCAGCACCGTAGCGTGCGTGGCGGGTAGGCTTGGACAAATAATTCATAGAACAACAAGCTGACGCAACGATAGGCTAGCGTGCCCCAACCTTTGGGCCTGTCCCGCTGGCGTGCGATGGTGAGTGGCAGCCGAGACAATCGGTGGAAATAAACCAGATATACCGGAGGCCTCCAATGGCTGTGGTCTAACGAGGCGTGTGCTGGGGGATGGGATGGGGGGGGGGGGGGGGGGGGTCGCAATCTCGTAGCGAACCGTGTATCAGATTGACGGGGGTACACAGGGCTCTGAGCTGTAACGCTCCTGAGTATGACGCGTATAAGCAGGGGTGCACCAAGACATTAAGGGGAACACAAGGCCGTGCGGGTCTGTGAATGAATGAATGAATCGCATGTGTTTATTTGACGAATAAACACATGAATAAACACCTGAATAAACACATGAATAAACACCTGAATAAATACCTGAATAAACACCTGAGTGAAAACCTGAATAAACACATGAATAAATACATGAATAAACACATGAATAAACACATGAATAAACACATGAATAAACACATGAATAAACACATGAAACGGATCAGCTTTTTGCCCATCGCTAAAAACAAGTCATATATACTTTTTAATAATAATAATAAATAAATATCAATATTTTTTTGCTGTCTGAAATTGTCTTCCGCTCAGTGCAAGTATTTTATATTCATGCAGCAGAGCTGTGTTTTGAGTGGCGTATGCAAACAAAACGGGCTTAGGGTGGAGCCCTGGCTAAAACAAATATGCCCCTTTTTTCCGGGTTTGGAAATAAAACGAAGAGGTGAACATAAAAAGCAGCCTTGCTTTCATGTATTATTATGGACTCGACGAGAGAGCACACGGCCTGCTGTCCGGACCACAGCACTGCAGCGTACAGAGTGGATACTTGACATCCACTGGGGGATTTCTAGGCCTGTGGGCAATTTATAACATAACCAGCCTACGAAGAAAGTCTTGAATGGGGGCGGATTAAAACAAAAAAGCTGAACTTTGGGTTGGATACGATTGGAGGAAAAGACTAAGACGACGCAACAACAACAACAACAACAACAACAACAACAACCACCATTGCTTAGATTGCCAGGCCCGTGGCACGGCCGACGAGGAACACGGCGCAACGCGCCCCAAGGCCCAGGGACGCGGCCATACAGGAAGTAACGCCTTGATTCACGGCTGTAACTGGAAACGTACTTCCTGCCAGGTCTTCTACCACGGGGCCCTTTGCTTGTAATTGATTGATTTTATTTGATTGTTCCGTAGCAACGGGTTTCCCCAAAACAGAGATTTGTCATTTGTACAAATGTGTTCCACTTTGCGTGGCGTGGCGGACTCCGAAATTGAGAAACAATGCGTACTAAGGACAAATTGAGAAACAGGAGGCGATGATGCGGGGCTGATCGGCGCGTGTGTGTCCCAGAGGCCTCAGGTCGCAAGAGGGGGTCGGAGCACTCCGCCATGATAGAACCTCATAGCGACCGAATCCCAGCGAGAGCGAGATTCACAGACGGGTCTCGCCACAGAGAAGGGTAAGTCCTTTCTTCTCCTGCGGAAGACCGGAGAGGAATCCGAGTCACAGGGAGACGAGAGATGAGCCTGCGCACTGCTTTAATAACCACAATTAGCATACACAAATAACTGCTTGTCGCTGCTCGTTCGTCATCGGCCAATGAGCTAACATCGTCATCTCCAATTAGCCTAATCAGGGAAGCTAATTGGTTGGTTGTTTTGGGTTTTCATTTCCTTTTTAACGTTTTTATTCATTCCTTCTAATCTCGTCTTGTCTCTCCCCGGGTGGAAGGTTGATTGAAGATTGGGAGCCCGCGCCTCATCACAATCAAATTGATCAGTGAGTGCAGATGTGTGTGGATCACTGAGGAGAAAGCCAAGTGTGTGAGTTGGGTGCAAATGTGTGGAACACTGTGAGGTTATGTGTGTGTGTGTGTGGGGGGGGGGGGGGGGGGGCGGGGTTGTGGAGGAGGAGAGTGTGTGTGTGTGTGTGTGGAGGGGGGAGAGTGTGTGTGTGTGGGGGGGGGGTGTGTGTGGAGGAGGAGAGTGTGTGTGTGTGTGTGGAGGGGGGAGAGTGTGTGTGTGTGGGGGGGGGGGAGAGTGTGTGTGTGTGGGGGGGGGGGGAGAGTGTGTGTGTGTGGGGGGGGGGGAGAGTGTGTGTGTGTGGGGGGGGGGAGAGTGTGTGTGTGTGTGTGGGGGGGGGGGGTGAGAGTGTGTGTGTGTCTGTGTGTGAGCGTGTGGGAGAGTGCGTAACAATACCTAATCGCCAACATTTGCATCGATTTTTCCTTTGACGTTTTTCTCGGCCTTAAAATATAATAACGCTGTGTGCTTTCTTAATTTGCCTTATATCATAACTGGTATCTTATTTACTCAACTGTGTATCTTGTATAGTTGGTTTTTGTATTGTGTAATCTTTCTCTATAGTCTATCTTTCTCTAGTGCACTATCATAACTTCCTTGTAGGTGACTGCTTCCCTGGCAATTCAATTCAACGGGAAGTACCGGTACTCTGTTGGTCTGCACATATTGTCCCCATTATCACACACACATTCACTGGGGGAAAGGACTGGTCTGGTTCAACTCAACGGCTCGAGCTCCAACCAGCCGCCAGACGGTTAAAACTGCGCAGGGGTTTGCCGCTTAAACCCTCCGGCGGCGGGAGCACGGGTCATCACCGACACAAACCCCACCGATGTGGGTGAGACCGGGGGAAGTGGAGGCGTGGTGGTGGTGGTGGTGGTGGTGGAGGGGGGGACGGTTGGACTGTCACTGCCTGGAGTACTGCAATGGGGTCCTCACCAAGGGGCTAACCAAGGGGCCCTCACCAAGGGGCTAACCAAGGGGCCCTCACCAAGGGGCTAACCAAGGGGCTAACCAAGGGGCCCTCACCAAGGGGCTAACCAAGGGGCTAACCAAGGGGCCCTCACCAAGGGGCTAACCAAGGGGCCCTCACCAAGGGGCTAACCAAGGGGCTAACCAAGGGGCTAACCAAGGGGCTAACCAAGGGGCTAACCAAGGGCTAACCAAAGGGCTAACCAAGGGGCTAACCAAGGGGCTAACCAAGGGCTAACCAAGGGGCTAACCAAGGGGCTAACCAAGGGGCTAACCAAGCCTAGCCTGGAGCCCCGAGCGGAAACTCTTGTCGCTGTCACGTTTCATAATAATAATAATAATACTAATAATAATAATAATAATAATAATGGGGGGGGGATGGAGGAGGGGAGTGGTGGGGTGAGGTGAGAGAGCGCGAGGTGACGACTATGGTGGGGATCCACAGGGCTGGCTTGAGTCCTCTGGGTTGTGGCTGATCCCAGCACGTCTAGCTTTGTGTTCGGGGCGAGACAGAAAGCGCTCCTGTCTCCCGTTTGCTGTTCAATCTATATGCACCCGTGACAAGATAATCGGTGTTTTCCAAGAGATGAGGGAGGACATGCGCACGCGCACGTGTGTGTGTGTGTATGTGTGTGTGTATGTGTGTGTGTGTGTGTGTGTGTATGTGTGTGTGTGTGTATGTGTGTGTGTGTGTGTGTGTATGTGTGTGTGTGTGTGTATGTGTGTGTGTATGTATGTGTGTGTGTGTGTGTGTGTGTGTGTATGTGTGTGTGTATGTATGTGTGTGTGTGTGTGTGTGTGTGTGTGTGTGTGTGTCTCCTCTATGAAAGATGTATGCAAAGACTGACAAGAGAACACTCAAGGGAAACACTCGCGCACGCACGCACGCACACATGCACGCACGCACACGCACGCACACACACACACACACACACACACACACACACACACACATAAGCACAATGGTTTAATTGTTATTTTGGTTTCTCTCTGTCACTTTTATAAGACACGTCGAGCGACGTTTACACGGTGTTCAGCACTTTCCCTCTATTCAAACGGACAAAAGGACTCACACAAACAAACAGGCTTTACCTACGACACGATGCGCACACCTATACAGGAAGCCTAAATACAGTGTTTAGGAAGCTCCTATATTTAAACAGGAAAGAATCACACACACACACACACACACACACACAGTGTGAGCTGAAGCTTCACTTCTAATGCAGATGTGATCAGTGTCTTTAGCCTCATCTACTCAGAGGGACAGGGAGTTTGAGAGAGAGAGAGACTCGGTTAAAAAGTAATTATTGCTTGGAGCTCCAGTGAGCCCCAAATGATTGAGGGACATGGAGAATTGATGGGGAAAAAAACAACAGAAACCCTACAGGATAATGTGTTTAAACAACTAAATTTATAAATAAAGATTTCTTTACACACCACCTGAAACTGTGTCGTTGTTTTGTTGTTCTGGTAAACTAGAGAATAATGAAGTCGGAGGAGTAATAGAAAATATGCACTGCGAGAGATATTGCTGCTTTTTCAATTGACTCAGTAATGATACAGCTGGATGATGTCTGTCTAGTACAATGCAAAAATGGGAACAAGGGTGTTTCGGCATGATTCACAATTTCATCTCTCTAGTATTTTCTACTTATTCCAATGATGAGATGAGAACTACACTACCCATGTCCCCGGCTCAGCCACAACCACAAACTCATCCATCGCTTGGGCGCAAAGGACTCTGGGATTGGAAGTCCCCTACCAAGGGCGTCCAAAGGGTTACTCTCTTTCTCTCTCTCTGTTCCTCTCTTTCTCTCTCTAATGCTAAAGTACTCGTGCACGTGTGTGTGTGTGTGTGTGTGTGTGTAACAGAAGAGGGATACTTTGTGTATGTGTGTGTATGTGTGTGTGTGTGTTTGTGTAACACAGAAGAGGGATACTTTGTGTGTGAGTGTGTCGGTGTGTGTGTGTGTGTGTGTGTGGGAGGAAGGATCAAAGTGTCAGCGAGCATCTCACACACTCGGAGAAAGAAGCGAGAGACGGAAAAACCCACAGGGGTGTAGGGGTTCCACCGTATAAATCAATGTGTGTGGAGGTACAAAGTACTTATGAAACCATTAACATATGCAAGCAGTGTTTATGATAGACACAGAGCAGATAGGCAGAAGCAACGCTAAACATCTACGTATACAACCATGTGGTGAACATTATCACGTAGAATCGACTTCCCCTCGTGTGTTAGCTAACGAGCGCTAATCTCGACGGGGGAACGATGGATGATCTCCATTGTGGATGGATGTAGCCCATCCATCGACATTTAAACGTAACCCCCCCCCCCACCCCCCACTTTAAACTCTCCCGACAGTTGCGTTGCGACGCATGCGTTATCAACGTTATCGCGTGTGATCTACTTCGCCTCGCATGTTAGCGTACGGGCTCTAATCTCGACCGGAACAACGGACAATGTCCTGTAACCCCGATGTAAACCATCCATCTACATTTAAGCTAATCCCACCACTTCAAACTCCCCCGACAGATGCGCCGCGACGCGCGTGTTATCAAGCTTACCACGTGTGATCGCCTTCACCTCGCATGTTAGCTGGCGCTAAGCTAATCCTGCCCAGCCAGCCACCCCTCCCCCCCACCATATCACATACCCCCGCTCAGTAGCGCATTACTCTGGACACTCGACGGCGTCCTGATAAAACATGAAATATTGCCCTCGTAAAAAAGGTGTTAAGACTGCCAGACAAGTGGGTCTGGGTGGGTTCTGGAACGACGCGCTTAGAAAGCCCCACGATGGGTTTTAAGGGGATTTAATGATGTCTGGCTTTTTGAGTCCTGGTCACAAAACACACAAGCAACACTTTCTTTTTTTTGGCAATTAAACATAACGGAAACTGCAGTGCTGTCTCGTTACCTAGCAACATTACTCAATAAAAATTGTGATCCGAAAATGACAACGCAACTGTGTGTGTGTGTGTGTGTGTGTGTGTGAGTGTGTGAGTGTGTGAGTGAGTGAGTGAGTGAGTGAGTGAGTGAGTGAGTGAGTGAGTGAGTGAGTGAGTGAGTGAGTGAGTGAGTGAGTGAGTGAGTGTGTGTGTGTGTGTGTGTGTGAGTGAGTGAGTGAGTGAGTGAGTGAGTGAGTGAGTGAGTGTGTGTGTGTGTGTGTGTGTGTGTGTGTGTGTGTGTGTGTGTGTGTGTGTGTGTGTGTGTGTGTGTGAGTGAGTGAGTGAGTGAGTGTACGGTACTGTAAGGTGATGAACTGTTCATTATATTTAGACATGGTGTAATATCCTGTTGACATCAAATGACACCATTAAACATTTCTGGAAATGACTGTGGGATGCACAGGTAAAATGAAATGACTACCATGTAGTCATTAACTAGCCTGAGCCAGTTACGGCGGAGTGTAATTGATTGTTGATATGTGTAAATGATCTATAAATGCCAACGTCAACCAGTAAGTTAGTGGAGCATTACTCAAGTCATGCTAGCTAATTAGTACACAGCGCACAAGTGATTCCTAGAATGCGATGTGGACTTTCTGACCAATCACCAATCGCCTCGAGAATGCTTATCTCCCCGTGACAACTCCCTTTGGCTTTGACTACCGTTTGCTAATGTTACAGCATTCATCAGTCACATTTACCCTCGGTGACTCCCAGTGAGCTCGGGTCCATGCTATTAATGAGCAGCTGGGGTAAGGCATCTCGCTCAAGGATGCTTGGACATTGGGGATCAAACCCAATGCCGTTTGGCTGGGAGTCAAACACACCGAGCCACTACGCTCTCCCGCTGCCTCCTTTTATTAAGGTAGGGCGACAGACAAGAAACCAAGTTACCATTCCCCAGGGGTGCGGACATAGCCATTTGCTAATGTCTCGCCTTTTATCGCAGTTTACGCACGACTGGCAGTACAAAGGTCACCGGGTACCGTGCAAATGTTGTCTCCCATCTTGAATCTGTACCCTTTTTTCCTTACTTAGCCTTTCTGCCAGTTCCGACTGGAAAGACGCAATTGGGACGTTGAATGTTGATGTTAAGACTCGAGACTGCTCCCAGCTTGGGTGGAAATGGATCTGAACTTCTTCTTTTAAACATCTTCAAATAGTCTACTCGTCTGACTGCATTTGTCACTCCAGAGGCCACCGGTCGCCTTCTTCCCGACGGGGACACATATCTTAACCACAGCCATGACAGGAGAAAAGGATTCATGCTTGTATTCGCGGGTTTTTTTGTTCTATTTTGAAGGGGGACAGAAATCCTTGGTCTCTGCACACCTCATTACACAACGCCTTGATTACATTTTCAACACCGCTCAGAGCCGAGTCGATCTGTCGTCGCGCCGACGGCCACAACTGATCATCGTTGCTTACCTTGTACTAGACAACACAAACTAACAGCCCCACCCCTCATGCGGTCTCACTGCCACCCCCCCCCCACCCCCCCCCCCCCCCCCCCCCCCCGGCCTTTTGATAAATATGTCCCCCTGGAACATATTTAAGTTCCAGGTTTGACTACTTTCAGGTAAACACATGAATAACAGGAAAACAAACAAACAAAGTCAGAGTGCCAAGCTGATGCCAGGACTTATTTGTATATCGCTTGGATGTATGGATGAAGGTATATTGCCATATTTCATACCGTACTCCGACGCACGTTTGGTTGGCATTTCGGGCAAGGTGTTTTTTGGAACACCATCGCCGTTGCACAGCTATTTTGTTGGAGAAACAGCGGTTTCATCAGTTCAGTCAAAGTTATAACTGACGTTTGAAGCCTTCCGCTAATAAACCTGCAGGAAATGTCAAGTTTTCCTCAAACCTGCTTCGTGGGGGAATCCGTAAAAAGGAAAATAAGGCTATCTCAAAGATGTAGGTTACTTTGAAGCTCTGCTTTTTGGATGTACTAACAAAAACGTATACTTTTGAGTCCAAAACACACACTTCTTCAAGGGGAGTGGTGGGCATTTTCTTTGGTCTTTTCCGTTGCCTGAAGAAACACAGAATTGGTACAGAATCCATAATACATATTCTAATCTTCTAGATGGAGCAAAAGGCTCACATCGCGGTGTCCTAGATAGTCCGGCCCTTACATCCCAATGAGAACGTGTTTGTATGGGAAAGTGGACGAGGTTCATCCAGTGATTTGAATGTACATTTCACTCGTGCCTCCACCGTGCCTCATAGCCTTAGCGAACGCCCGTTTGTCTCACATAATTGGGTTGGAGGATGAATTTAATGAACGCAACGGCGGTCTGCGATCCGCTCTCGACAGCCAAAGGGCGTCTGGATCCCAAACGCCCTCCGTCAGCTTCAAATCCGTTGTGCGTCGAGGTTTTAATGAAATGAATTCACGTGGTTCCCTACAGGCCGTGTTCCATTAACCCCCCAAGACTTCGCCAAGGGGCGCTGGAACCTCGCGGGCGGAGTCAGCAAACAAAGAGAGTCAAGTCGCCGGGTCATAAGTCGACGACTCAAGACTTTATTTATATTGTTTTTCCCCCACGAAAATTGATCGTTCCCATCGCTGGAAGACCAATCGGTTTCTGACCGCCGTCAGTTACGCCGCCTCCTCCTCCCGCTGTAGATGTGACTGTAACTCTGCGGGGGGGGGGGGGGGGGGGCTTGCTTTGAACGCGTTGTCGGCGGCGATGAGTGTGATTACAGTTCCCCTGAAAGTCTCCATTTTAACGCGCGTCCTTGGATGCAGGGCAGGGCATGCTTCCCGTCGGTGAGTTACCCCCTGTGGAGGGGCGGATCGTTCACTGCTGAAGAGCAGCCTTGAGCTGCCAGGGAGGGAGGGAGGGAGGGAGGGAGGGAGGGAGGGAGGGAGGGAGGGTGGAGGGAGGGAGGGAGGGTGGGAGGGAGGGAGGGAGGGAGGGAGGGAGGCTTCGCGTCAGATGCAAGCATATTCTTTGGATATCCCTCGGGCCTTTTTATTGGGTTGCACTTTAATTTATCGTGTCTCTATTTGCGGTCAACACTTTTGGAGGAACAAGAGGACATTTCTGGCAGATAAATACGGGGGACAGATTTTTATGACGCCATCTGGCCGGTATCAAAACACACTTTCTTGCATATATTATTTACGACACTAGATTCTTTTGAGTCGAAAGGGGCCACATTTGATTCCATTACCAAAATAATTTCCACAAATATTAACCCTGGATCTTCCCCAGGCTTTACGACGTCTACCTGACATTAAGTCAAACCCAAGAAGCCCTTTTGCTTTTAATAATTCAGAATATGACTATATATCTCCATGACAACTGCTCCACCATGACAGAAAAAGACACTTGACTGATCTCCCGGTGTCCCAATGGCCCAAAGAATATTTATTAAATCCACTGGAAGTTGTTATGGATAGAAGTGTATGACACTAAACAAGGAAGGATGCCTTCAGGTAGATTGTGAACATTGGAGAGAGAGAGAGAGAGAGAGAGAGAGAGAGAGAGAGAGAGAGAGAGAGAGAGAGAGAGAGAATGAACAGCGAGAGAGAGAGAGAGAGAGAGAGAGAGAGAGAGAGAGAGAGAGAGAGAGAGAGAATGAACAGCGAGAGAGAGAGAGAGCGAGAGAGAGAGAGAGAGAGAGAGAGAGAGAGAGAGAGAGAGAGCCTCAAGGGGTCATTTAAGTAAAGGGCGGTTATGTGTCAAGCGAAAGAGGTACACTTAATGGCTGGTGACAGCAGGAAAGCAATGACCGTATGTAATTGGTCAAGAGTCCTTTATACAATCGTTGAAAAAGCAGCTGAAACTTATCACCGCTGCTGTCATCATGTCATGGTATCTCACACCAATTTCCCATCGCCCCATCGTCACATTCTCTGTAACTGAATTCTCGAAAGTCCTCGGGAAATGAAAATAGTGGACCTTTTCCAACTTGTTGGCTGATTTCAACACTATTTTAGGATAGGATATTAATCATGTTCAATAATTAAGTATAATCAACCAATAGTTTTCCTCCAACAGGAAAACTGTAAGAAAATGCCAGCTAGAAAATACTAGATAGCAATGGTAAGCAGGTGGTATGTATAGCCACAAGCCAATAACATCCTGCCCTCCTGATCCTGATTTACTAAGAATAACAGCATTTCATGAAAATGATTTACACTGCGAACACTGTTTCAGAGATTCCTGTTAAAGGTCCCAACAAGTCTCCTACCAACCAAAACAACGTTCCTGTAAAGCACAACTATTTTGACCGACATTGTTTTTGAGACTATCTCCATCACCCTCCCCCCTCTCTCTATCTCTCTCTCTCTATCACCCTCCCCTCTCTCCCTCTCCATCACCCTTCCCCCTCTGTCTCTCCCTCTCCATTACCCTCTCTCTCTCTCCATCACCCTCCCCCCCCTCTCTCCATCACTCTTTTCTCTCTCACTCTCTCTCCTTGAAGAAATTGATTAGTATTGGAGGTATAATTGCCTCAGAGATTCCCAGGCAAATAAAAAAGGGGAAGGGGGTTATTATCGCTTCCATATTCACAGACAAAAAAAAGGAATGGCCACTGTAATTACCGTTTTGTGAAAACAAAACGTCCAAATCCAGTAGAAGTACAGTCCATTAAGTTGTAAGCACATTTGCGCTTTGTTGATTAAACTGCAACTGGGTGTGTACTGCATAATGAGGGAGGAGTGTGTGAGAGAGAGAGAGAGAGAGAGCGAGAGAGAGAGAGAGAGAGAGCGAGAGAGAGAGAGAGAGAGAGAGAGAGAGGTAATAGACAGTGAGAGGCAAGCAGGAAAGCAGTGCACACACACACACACACACACACACACACACACTCTATAACCGCCCACTCTCCAAGTCAAGAAAATAACAATGGCGACCTCTGCGTGTGTTGCATTTGAATGCCAGCTTCCCTTGTCCTCCTCAAGGGAAGGAGAGCCTCAGTACATAAGCCTCCTCTGTTTCAACCACCTGAAGATAACACCATGTGTATGTACTATTCTAAGGTGACTAGATTGGTGAAATGAAACAGGGAGGTCTGATCTCCCTATAGTATATGTACATATACACACAAACAAGATCCATAAAGGCACGGCAGTATACAACCAAACACACGCACACACACACACACACACACATGCGCGTGCACGCGCACACGCACAAACCAAAACATGCAAGGACAGCAATACAGCCATGCGTGCATAAACACACACACCTCTCTGAAAAGCTTTGTAACGCACAGCGCTAGCTGGCTAATCCTTGCCGACAAGAATGCATGCGGCCGACTGCTGATTTCACGGCCTCTGACGCAGCGCCAAGACGCACAGCGCCAAGACGCATATAGACCTTTGGATAAACACCAGGAGGGCTTTGGCAAGCAAGTAAACACATTTATCCCAGGATCTATATACATGTGTATATCATATCTATATCCAGGCAACAGATTGTGCGGTTGAAGAGAATACTCTTCAAACACATGGACAGCCACCAAAAAAAAGAAATGCTGGAGTGGACGATGTTGTGGTGTTTTTTTGTTGTGTTGTTTAGATTGTGTTTGCCTGAATGTCACAGTGGGGTCCCAAACACACACGTGTGCAATCCTGCAGGATACCTAGCCGAACAGACACACACAAACACGCACGCACGCACGCACACAAGCACACACTACTTTGCGATCCCGGGGTTGTGTTGATGTAGGTTGACATTCTTGTATCTCCACCCCAGGGGGGAGGGGGGAGGGGGGGAGGGGGAGGGGGGTCTGAATTGAGTAACTGGCGCGGAAAAGAATAACTCTGGATCTCCATGGCAACCCGCTGCTTTGGAAGCCTTAGCGGCGTTTGGTGACGGCATCCGATGACTTCAAGAACCTCGCCGGATGGAAGGCGCGCATCTGCGATATTCCGGGCTGTCAATCAAAACGGCCGCCAGAATCCCCCGGAGACTAATATTGCTTTTTTCCTTTGACATATTGTCAACAACACACGATGGAAACATTAAATAAAGAAATCTCAGAAAAACAATATCGCAGGGGACATATAATGCCCACCCCAACAACCCAAAAATGCAAACGTTTTTATATTTTTTATAGGAGACAGAGTGGGGTAGAATTAAAGTTTATACTGGTAGAATTGGAACAGGTAGGGTAGAATTAAAGTTTATACTGGTAGAATTGGAACAGGTAGGGTAGAATTAAAGTTTATACTGGTAGAATTGGAACAGGTAGGGTAGAATTAAAGTTTATACTGGTAGAATTGGAACAGGTAGGGTAGAATTAAAGTTTATACTGGTAGAATTGGAACAGGTAGGGTATAATTAAAGTTTATACTGGTAGAATTGGAACAGGTAGGGTAGAATTAAAGTTTATACTGGTAGAATTGGAACAGGTAGGGTAGAATTAAAGTTTATACTGGTAGAATTGGAACAGGTAGGGTAGAATTAAAGTTTATACTGGTAGAATTGGAACAGGTAGGGTAGAATTAAAGTTTATACTGGTAGAATTGGAACAGGTAGGGTAGAATTAAAGTTTATACTGGTAGTATTGGAACAGGTAGGGTAGAATTAAAGTTTATACTGGTAGAATTGGAACAGGTAGGGTAGAATTAAAGTTTATACTGGGAGAATTGGAACAGGTAGGGTAGAATTTGATGTTTTTCTTCAGAAACTTGTGTGTCTTTCTGCTAAGATGGATCGGAATTATGGTTACAATAAATAATGTAACAACATCGATATTTTTCCCATTCTGAACAACGAGCAATTATTCAACCTTGTGTTACATTTGGATATATTGATAAGCAGGCAAGTTTCCAGATACACTGAATCAATATCACACGAGACGGGGATCTATCGCGGCCTCGTACCTACGACCGAATCACAGCCGCACAAGTACTCCGCGGCTGGTCTGGGACTGGCCTGTTGCCAAGCAACACATAAACATCTCCCTAGCTTGCTGCTTTGTGTAGGTCGGCGCGTTAGCGCCGGGCAGCTACTTCGTAGCATGTACATTAATCTGCACATTTCCATTCAGTGTGCAACCAGTGAAATGAGAGTCTTTAGACAGTGGCATGTTAACAGCTTCCCATCGTTAATGGAAGCTAAGCGAAGTAATGTGCCATGCATTGTTAAGAGTGCCAGTGCTGTTATACTCTATACTATATACTCTATACTATATATACTCTATACTATATACTGTATACGCTGTACTATATATACTCTGTACTATATATACTATATATACTCTATACTATATATACTCTGTACTATATATACTATATATACTCTATACTATATACTCTATAATATATACTCTATACTATATATACTCTATAATATATACTCTATACTATATATAATCTATACTATATACTCTATACTATATATACTCTATACTATATATAATCTATACTATATACTCTATACTATATATACTCTATACTATATACTCTGTACTATATATACTATATATACTCTATACTATATACTCTATAATATATACTCTATACTATATATACTCTATAATATATACTCTATACTATATATACTCTATACTATATATACTCTGTACTATATATACTATATATACTCTATACTATATACTCTATCATATATACTCTATACTATACTGCTATACTGTATCAGCACTCCTGTAACGCCTCTTTCCCAATCATTGACTTGGTCAGAACTAACTGCTGTATAAAATATAACTGGTGAAGAATAAGGAGTCTGGAAGGATTATTGGGCTTCACAGGGTGAAAATGACTCTACAGAGTTCGATGTTATGAGTAGCTTGAAGTAAGCTTTCCATGCCAGTTGACTTGATATTCACACGAAGCAATAAAAAAAGATTTATAGCACTAACAACGATAATGAAGTTGTATGAAGCGAAAGAGACAAACATTTTCAGATTACACCCTTTCAGTTTGTGGGAGGACTTCGTCAAGTCGACGGGGGAACTTCATGTGACATTTTTACAACGGTTGCGTTGTAAGTTTCACGCACGATAAATCCATTCGTTCGATTGCAAAGCGTGTAAAAAGGTTTTGCGTCCAACATTCAAGCAACTGAAGTCCCATTCCCACAGTGTGCTGTCGGCCCCCAGATAAGGGGTCCTTTTACTGTGCCGATCGAATTGCAAAGATGTATATCCAATTATTACCATCCATTTATTTTACAACACATTTCTTAAGAGCACGACTACAATAACTATCTAATTACATATTATTATTAAGTCCACGACATCATGGGGAACGATGTGTCGACATGTAATTCACTCACCGTGGCTAATGAAATACACAATATGAGTCCATTTACTTCTTACCTTAAGTAACAGATGGTTTGGGACTATCGGCCATATGGATTATTTATTTGCGTGACATAATTAATTCGAAAAGCAGATAACATCCCTCAGCTGCAGCTTGAAGGACCTACCTGTGCACTCTCTAACATGATCACATATAGTACCTGCTGCTTATAGCACATATATTTATAGCACCATTCCTCTACTGTTACCTAACCCCTATATGCTTCAGAGCAACTGTATAGATCTGGATGCAGAAACACACGAAACAAGAAAATGAATGAAAGGATTAATAAACCAGTGAGATAACGAAATGGACAATACATAGCATACACAATAACATGTACATGTTATAATACATTAAGGTTGTATACTGTGGTATCCGTTTCTGATTTCTTGGATTGCTTTGGTACTTTATGATACACTAGCACACAGAATGACTATATAGGCTAGAGAGAGAGAGAGAGAGAGAGAGAGAGAGAGAGAGAGAGAGAGAGAGAGAGAGAGAGAGACAGAGAGAGAGAGAGACAGAGAGACAGAGAGAGAGACAGAGAGGGAGGAAAGGAAACATTGGGGAAAAATATTTGTCAGATGAGTAAAGTATTACAGTAGAGAGCGAGAGAGAGAGAGAGAGAGAGAGAGAGAGAGAGAGAGAGAGAGAGAGAGAGAGAGAGAGAGAGAGAGAGAGAGAGAGAGATGCCACAAGCATTAACAGATGGCTGGCAAGAGTCAGTGAGAGAAGATGGATAAAAGAGAGGAAGAAGAAACCGAGAAAGAAGAGAGGAAGAGAGAGTGAGAAGGAGACGAATTGAGAGAAATCTGGATCATCCTAAAAAAGGCCCTGAAGTTGACTTTAGGGAATTTGTTAAGTAGGCCAGAAAAAGAAAAAAAACGTAAATTCATACAGAAAGAGAAAAATAACCCAAAGGAGAAGAGACAGCTTCAAAGTGAGAACGGAAGGCAAGATGGTCACACCAAAACAGAGCTCCTTCATCACTCTGAAGGAGCCCGTCTAAACCAAACGATGTATACTCGGGCTCTTTGGACCATGGTGGTCCATTCAGGACGGTCATACGCAAGTTTGACTTAGAAACAGGAGCCAGACGTAGAGCAGAGGATGTGGTCGTGACTGGCCAAAGACGAGCGGGAGGAGGTCCGAGATCGTGCCGTTTCCGGATTACGGGATCTTTTTTTCCGGATCCTCTTTGAGTTCTTTCCGATTATCCCGAACGCAAGAGTCAGCTTTCCCGAGTTTCCGCTTGGTTTACGGACGTTGCAGCTCAAATCCGCACAACGACCGGGCGAAAGCCTGCGACTAGGTGGCCTGCAAATAGACCTCAACCTCATTTGTAGTCGCCGTGCACGAACCGCCCGACGCGATTAATCACCGCTCGAACAGGGCTCCAGGGCCGGTTCACACGGCGAGGAATCGCTGGCTCACGCCGTTCACGCAAGCAAATAAACACGGTTGCACACAGACGCCTTCCACGCAGTGCCCTGCCCCCCGGCAGCTGGAGAACAGTTGAGCGCACATTTGGGCTCCGCAGGACCTCCTGGCATAGACGGATAGGCTAACTTGGGTTT